>JASANU010000682.1:0-23276 GCA_030849675.1 Trypanosoma platydactyli | reverse complement strand
TCATGTTCCCGCTAACGGCTTGCCATTGCCGTAAGGCATCTGAGACGATGTCTACCCCCCTCCCTCCCTCCAGCGTGGGAAGAAAAAAAAAGAATCCTCAACTTCTCCACGTGGATCTGAGTTCAAAAATGGGGGATAATAACGGAGAGTAAGCGCGTCAGCAACCCAATGAGAACATTATGTTCACAATATCTTTGCGCACCGCTAAAAACCAATGAGAGCACAAAAGGAATGCCTTTTATCGCCCTTCCCCGCCTGCGTGGTCTTCGCAACGGAGTAAATCGATAGTCTCGTCTCTGGCGGGGAAACAACACAGTGTAGGAAAAAGCCCCTCCACTCCCCGTCATCATTACATACTGACGAAAAGGAAGGGCTGGAAAAGTCCCTCATCCCCTGTCTCCCAGACAGGGGCAACGAGAATGAGTGAGCGGGGTGCTCCTGCAGCGCCTGCGCCTTATTGCAAGCCATGTAATGAAAAGAAAGTTCAAAAAAGATGCAAGTATTGACACTGTAAGTGAAAGCCACAGAGGGAGGGCATTCATGTCATAAACTCACATTAAGACATGCACCTAACGGGAGAAATCTTGTCCTCTAGAAAATTCACACAAGAAATCCAATAAAGAGGAAACGAGAACAAAAAGGGGGGAGAAACATGAAGATGATATCCTGTCGACTCTTCCGAGTCCTTCCCAGTGGTGAGGGAAACCCAACAAGCCGGAGAGCAAAGTTCTAAATCTAAATGATGTTTTGTGATATTTAGAACTCACAAAAGGGTTAGGGTTAGGGTGGAGAAGAAGTAAATAAAGAAAGCTTTGGGACTCTAAGTCGGAGTCCACATAAACGCAAATAGGGGCTGGAGATAAATGGTGACGAGAAGGAGGAACAAGACCGTAGGGTATGCTGAAAGAGATCCAAAAGCTAATGCGTTAGATTCCCCTCGTGGAGCACATTCTTTTTTTCACGAGCTCCCACAGAAATGTATATATTTACATCTATCTCTCTCCCCCCCCCTCATATTGACCTAATATATATATATATATATATATTAGGTCAATATGAGTAGAAGAGAAGTACACCGAGAGAGATTTGCGAGTTGATGCATGAAAGGGTGAGAGGAGGTTAGAAGATTAAAGTCATGACCAGCGTGTTTATACGTTTTTTTTTTGTGCGAATACATGAAGAGAACAAAAAAAAAAAGTGGGGGGACCAGTATGGCAACTAAAGATAAGCCTCTACAGAAAAGGAACGGGGTGGGAGGCCAAATGCCCGTCCAAGAGACACACGTAGGGCAATAAGTGGAAACTAATGAAGCATAGCGCAAAGGGCGAAATAGAGGATATCCAACCAAGTGTATATATTTCGCACAATTAACCTTCTCATTCATTGGGACACAACCTCTCACCACCTACCCAGCGCCCCTCACTATCCTTCCTGGTCAGAAACTCATCGCTCAGCTGCACGAAACGCCAGAAGTCATCGAGGGAACGATTCTTCCCCATCCCAAAATGTACCGCATGCTTTCCGATCGCTGGATTCATTTGATGCGCCTCCTCATTCGTCACCAAAAGACGTGAGGTGTTTAACTCATGTCTTCGCAGCAAATACAAGACTCGTCTAGTTGCAGTTCTCCGTTCGAAAGACCGAATTAGATTCTTGCGATCTTTCAAAATGGACCAGAATTTCGGTGCGTCATGCCGCCCGTATTTATGAAGAATAAATGGTACGCCCGGTGTGTAGCTGTCCCATCCGTGTGTCCACAAACGCACCGTGTACAGGATCTCCTCCCCATCGAACAGATAGGGGAGGTACGGATCAAATGGCACATCCCTGAAAAACTGTGCGTCACCGAAAATATAACCGGCGGCCACAAAACCCTGGAGAACAGGGCGATCTCTCCTTCGAATCCACACTGCACCTAGCTTCGGGATGTTGTTGCGTAGAATAACAACCTTACACATGGACATGACGGTTTTTTTTTCAAACTCTGTTTCATTATCTGACACGTAACCGTTCGGGTAGTGTGACAGTACACCTCGAGTGGGCATGAGTCGCGCGTGGAGAATGCTTTTTTCATCCCATCCTGGAATGAACCTGGAGTGACTGTCAATCACCATGTAATAGTCTTGGTTATTGAAGAAAAGACTTGAGAGATAACGACCATACGTCGGACCACGTGCATCATTGGGATCACCCACCCGTGTCACAACCTGGCAGCCATCCAGAACAGACTTACCTGGCGTGAAATTAATATGAGGCTCGTTGGCGTTGAGCAAACATACGAGTGTATCATTCTCCCGTTTAGCGTGCAGCAGAGGTGTCGGTCTACGGCCATCCGAAAAGGTCTCCAGTTGGAAAGCAGAGGGAACAACATCACGCCACCCCAGCTTGCGCACACGACTGAAACCCAGCGCAGCCAACATCTCAGGTTCACCCAAGCAACTGCTGTCGTGCTCGTACCGCTCCTCGCTGATCCCCAAAAACACATTGAAGGGCCTTATCGCGCGAGAAAAGAGACTCCGCACCGTCTTAACGCACTCTTCGTCACGGAAGGCCGCGATCGATACAAAAATCTTGGCTCGTTCCACTTGGACCTTCACTTGAGAATGGCCATTAGTCACCATGCCTTCTTGGTGTACTCCATTTCCAGGTTGGTTTGACGTGGAAGGAAGCCCAAAGACTTCATGCGGCATCCCCATCCAGAAAATAAGCGTGAGAAAAATTATTACTATTAAGCATGCAAGTGCAATGGATTCCAAAAAATATGATCTTCTGTGGTTCCGATGCGCCTTGCCATATCTTTCATATTGTCTCTTTGTCATCTCAACAAGGTTCTCGCTTTGAGTACTAAATCCCACTCTCTCTACGCGCTTTCAAGAAACACGGGGGTTGGAGAAGCAAAGACAATGAACATTGGTTGAGTACTAAGCTTGCGTCTCATCGCAAAAAGAAGAGCGCAGAAAACACATGTCATCTGTCCATCTCTTAGTGTGCATATGTGCCGCCTTTCACGGTGAGAGGCAGGCATTTTTTTTTTTTTTTGGGGGGGGTATCCGTCAAATGAGAGGAATTGAGTAAGATAGATGGCGCAGCTGCTCTGCATTCGCATACATTCATGCATATAGTCATACACTTACAGAGGTGGAGCGAGAGGAAGATAAACAGAACGGTGCGAATGAGTCAGAGTGAGGCGGCATCCTCCATGAAAAAAAAGTAGTGAAGGGACTCACAAATCCTTCAGATGAGGTGGGTCTTATCTCATAAATTTTTGCCGCCACCATCTTGGCGATGTTCCACGCACAAACTGAAGGAAGGTTGTACTGTCCTCAAACAACCCCGTATCACGCCCGAGCTCCCCAACCAACGCCACCGGGAAGTCAGGCTCTAGCTGCACGGACACCATTGGGTTTCCGCCGAGTGAGAATGGTAGCAAGAGAGCGATGCTGCGCATGCTGCTGTCCACATACGGCTCCGATAGAATTGGGGTCACAATGAGATCAATGTCACGAAATTGCTCCTCGGTTGCCCTCACCACACTGTCACGTGTTCGCAGGGCTCGGTGATAATCCAAACTTGACAGCCCCCGGCCTTGGAAGATGGCAGACACCAATTCCTCTGGCAACTCATCCAACATTCCCGAATGTGGTGTCGCGGCGGACCATTTTCTATCCGGACCAGCCCGCAAGAAGAAACGATCAAATGCCTGTGAAAGCTCGTATAGTGAAATCGTCTGTGTCGCCTTCACCACCGCCTCCAGGTTGACGTCTATCCTAAGTGGAATCACCTCCAGCACCTCATTCTTCCGCATGGCATTTCGGGTCGAGGCGAGACGAAGAATACGACGACGGAACTCATCAGCAGAGAGGAAACGCTCCTGGCAAAGTGCATCAATCCAATCGGCTGGGTAGCCGACGGAAAGCTCAATGTGTGGACCAATGAGCTTCCCGTCGTCACTGGCTGCATTGTGTCCATAGATACCTCCATGGCTATCGTAGAGCGACCTTCTACCCCTGCTGATGTTGGTACTCCCAATTATACTGGTGTTGTGGGTAGAGATACTGTTACTCATGCTACCACTGATACCACTACTACTGCTACTGCTGCTAGTGCCACTGACGCTAGTATGCTCATCGGTGTGCCCGTGGTGCTGACCACTATCACCATTGTGGTCCATACCACTACCACTACCGCTGCCAGTGCTTGATTCCTTTCTTTCCTCCTCGAAAAATGAAGTTGGCTGAATGGCAGAGGTGAACACCTCCCAGAGGTAAAAGATGTCGTCTAAGCGAGCCGCCGTGATGCCGACGGACATGGAGGGTATACCCAGCCGGTATCCGTCCGTAAAAGTTGCGAAAGACTGAGCAGTTGGCTTAAATGCTGCAACATCGTAATGAAGAGGTGATGTCAGTGCGGCCGGTCCCATAAGTGCTGAACTAATAGCGTAGTTGCATGCGTTTTGAGATACGGCTACAGCGGCAGGGTACTCTGGAACAATAACACTTGCATCTCCAATAGCGAGTGGCGTCCTGCAAGCCAACTTTCCAATGAACTGTGCACCGTGTCGTCGTAGCCAAGAGACAAAAGGGAATTCCGTGTGTGGCACTTGATGCAGCAACTGCGACTCTGATCCATAGCGAGTGCGGAACTCCCGCACATCGAGAACGTCGGAGACGCCAATAGCGACACCACTGAGCATACCATCGGGATAAAAGCTGCGATGCAGGTCGCCCTCGCTTGCAACCTCAACAAAGCACAGAGGTGGCGGGTTCACGTGCTTCGCTCTTGCTGAGGCCCGACCGCTCGCTGTGAGCTCCTCGGCGCGCTGTCGCATCGTATCCACTACCTGCCGCAGCTCTTCCGTCTTGTGGTGCATTCCTTCCATCGCCCTCCGGACACTCAAACCGCCGAGCATTGGAACGAAAGAATAAAAGGCCCACCCGCTAAACTTAATCGGCACACATAGACACACCAACCGATGGAAGAAGAGACACTGACGAGGAGATAAGCAACACCACTTACTCAAAAGCAAATTACTAATATATATATATATATATATAGAGAGAGAGAGGTGGGGGGAGCGCGAAAAAGGGAGCGATTAAGGCATAAGTGTATAAAGATAAAAAGTTTTCAACGATTGAGCACCAGGTGATTTCCCCCCTTCGGTCCATTTGCCAACCATCTACCAATGAGGAGCCCAATGACGCCAAGGGTGTGGGACGTCAACGGTTCCAAGCAGTTTTTCCATGTCCACAGAAGCCGAAATAATTTGCATTACCCGCTCCAAAATGGTTCGTATTTTCTGGTTTGTGCCATTAGTGTGCCTCTTTGACAGGGGTAGATGGAGGTGGTCATCACTATCGCAATGCTCTCCCTGGTTAACCGTGCTGTCAGTAGCGTGAAGATTAATGAGGACCCACGGATCCTTTGGATGCTTCTCCTGGAACATCTCGAGAGTCGATTCTTCCCGCATGGGCAGTAGCTCGTCTGAGAGCTTTACCACAATGGAAGCACAATCAAAGAGTCGTGGAGGACACACACAGCGATGCGAAGAATGTATCCTCCCGTCCGAAATATCAAATCGTGAAGCTTCGACTGTGAAGAATGAACTGCCCCGAGTCCTTTCAGCCCCACCTGCACCTGCAGCAGCCACGCCGCCCCCAGAAGCAGATAATTTCCTGTCGTCCTCAGCAGCCTCATCTTGCTGCAAAGACAGCCCCAAGGGTTCTTGCACCTCACTCCTCCTTGACCAAGGAATGGCATTCGTCCCAGCTGTTGATAGGTTCGAAACAGCAGTCTCTTCGAGGGCAGTGGCAGACAATACTCCCATCTGAGCGGGCCCGTCGGCCGTACAGGTAGCTGATGTTGTCGATTCCCGTTTCTGCGCTACCACCTCACGCATACACATCCACGACTCACCCAACTGCCCTGACGCCCTTGTCGATGTAAACCGAGAAAACCCCTGTTTAGATGTTTCATGTGGAGTTAAAAAATCCACACTTTTGATTGGTACTTCAACATCTACACCATCAACAGGTTGTTGTTGTTGTTCTTGTTCCTCATCTGGTAGCGATGGTCCATGCACCAGCGACCCACGCCATGCAAAGCACCTTAAGTTATCAAAACCGAATTTGACGATGCCGACGAGATCGCGCTTATAGCGCAGCAGGGAATAGAGGCACTGCGTCGCACTGGAGAGGAATACACCGTAGGGGCACCGTAAGGGCAGCGGTGTCGAGAGACACCCTGTAAGACGAAAAATTGTGGGGTCTGTGCACGGGAATGGCGAGTCCGTCGGTGAAGGCACTTCCTGTGGTCCTCCTCCTTGTGTCTCTTCTTTTGTTCTTTCATCCGCATCGCGAAAGAGACTTGATTGGCAGCGCAGCAATGCCTTGCCTCGCCGGGGCTGCAGCGCATGCACGCCAAGGTGGTGAGACGCCACATGACCCGTGATGACATCAACAAAGAAGGTGCTGGACTCCCGATCAGTGGCGTCAAGCAAATACTGCAATATGCTCCACTCCGCCATCTCGTGGGTGTAAAGATGTGTCGCACCCAGCCACTCGGCCGAATCAGCCGATGACGACTGAAAAGCAAGATGTAGCGCCAAGGCGTATCTCGGTGCCTCCGACTTAAGAATAATCAGTCTCAGTTTAGTCAACTGTGCTGCACTGAGATATTGCTTTCGATTTCGTCGTCTCCCGCATGATGCCTCAGTTGTGGAGTCGCGCCACTCAACTGCATGCGAATTCTCATTCTCGTAATCGAGGGGTGAAGTTGTTGTAGAATGTCTCCCACCTTTTTTATACTTAGCTGTCTTTTCCTTTACTTCGTGCGGCCATGAGTGCAACACCTCCTCCACCTCCGTCAGAAGCGCCAGCAGCTGAGACGCGGGTCGTGGATACTCCGCCGCGGAGATTTTTTTGGATAACAAAATCTGTCGTGTGAAGGTACAGAGTGGTCGTGCTTGACCCAGATCAAACGCGAGTTCCAGAAACCGCTCGTATTTTGCGAGAAACCTTTGGCGGATGTGTTGAGAGCATAAGGTGCGCCTCACAGTGATGGTGGTGCCCATGTTTTTCCCTTGGAACCTCAATGAGGATTTACTGTGAGGAATTGAAGAGGCTGCGTCTTTGGCGCTCATATTTCTTTCCTCTTGTTGCCGCTGCTGTTGCTGCTGTTGTTGTCCCTCCTCTTCCTCTTCCTCTCCATCCTGTCGCTTCTTCTTCTCGCGAATTTCACTCTCATCCCGGTATCGTGCACTGTACTCGGACAAAATGTGAAAAATAGACGAAGGCTGCTTCCCCATGGACGTCATGCAATCATAGCGCAGAGATGGTGGTAACGTTATCTGCCAACCCGTGGAGTGAACAGCGCGCTCCGGCAGCTGAGTGATAAACTCCCGCACACCGACTGGTAGCACCAGTGGCCTCCGCAGAAATTGAAGAGGAAGATGCCCCAACAAACAGCAGACTGCAGTCTCCATTGTCGCTAGTGGGCGAATAAAAGAGAGGTTGTTTGCAAATTCAACATGACTATTTGCCATCCTGTCATCACCAGCGCCAATGGAAGTGGTGGTAGCAGAAACGGTAGGATCACTAATTTTTTTGCGTAACCCCTGATGTTCCCCAGAAAGAGAAGACCATGACAGACCTGCTGTTACATCCGTGTTCCCTGTCGTATCAATAGAGTGAAAACGCAGTCCGGTGCCATCAGACAAGAGAAACAAATATACCTCTTCGCGGCGACAGTGTGGTAACAATTGCTGCACTTGACGTCGAACGTGTAGAACATGTTGCAACCCGCTTCTGATGTTCTTGACACCAAGCTCTCCATTTGATAGTATCTGCTTCCCAGTGGCAGTGGGGCACGTCCTTGATTGAGTCACATGCAACTTCTGTGGCTTAACTTCTCCCGCATCGATCTCAGTCATGTAGCGCTGCAACAGCCACGGAGGAACTGGTAAAGCACAAGTTCCCAACGTTAGAGAGGTCTCCTTTCCACTGCGCACAAACTCACATAGCTGTATGGTCTGGTTGATGATTGTCTTGTACTCAGCACTAATCTTCATGAGCTCAGAAAGCATCGCGGAAGTTTGCTTAAGTTTCTGCGTGTCGTTCAACTTCCGCACTTTCCTCTCCGTCTCAACTCGATCCGGGGCACCAGCTATAGGCGGGGAGTTGGTACCCGCTGGCGTCCACAGCTGCTGCGACTGTAGCAGATGCTGCGGTTGTCCTTGTGATTGGTCCAACCACTTCATGGCATCATCGGTAGGGGGTTCTTCGCCAAAACGGAAATTCAACGACGTGGTTGCGGGAGCTACGCCAGAGGACCCCATGAAGTGAGATTCATAAATGTAACCCTCCTCACGGCAACCATTCTCATCCTGCATGAGAAATGAGCTGTACTGGTGCTCAAATGTCGAGGCAATGTAAAAGACACATTGGTAAAGCATAGCCCGCGACCGCGCGCACATATCACGCACCGCATCATGCAGCTTGTGATGGCGCGCTGCCGCATTTACGAGAAACGGCAAGATAGCCCCCCAGTACAGGTGCATACCGGGGGAGAAGTCAAGCTGCATGAAACCCGCATAGCAGCCCCAGTTCTCGCCTTGTCGCGCTGCTGTTGCTCGGTCCGTGTTGCTCGGGCTTGCGTTGTCATTGCAGACGCCCTCTGCACCAATCTCATCCAGCTTCATTGCGAGATGCAGGGACTTAAGAAGAAGATGCACAGCAGGCAGTGCAGAACGTGCATGACGCAGACGGTGTGTAGAGGTGGTAGTGTAGGGGCCGATGCCAGTGATAGAAGTAAAGGCTGTAGTACTCCAGAACTGTACGGATTTCTGTAGTGCACTGATCGCCTTCATCGACTGTATGCAGAAGTTTTCAAGTGTCTCAGACTCTCCTGTAGAGGTCCATTCTGCGTAAATTGCCATACAGACATCAAAAAGCAGCAAACCAAATTCCCGCCATATTGACGTTATCATATTAGAGGAGCCGATAATGTGCTCCATAAGACGATACTCACGAAGCAGCACATCCGCTGGATTGTCATCAACGAGCTCAGGTATTTCATGTGAAGAAGAGCATAATGTGGCACGAGGCCCGCAAGAAGCAGCAGCTGCAGCAGCAACATTAGTAAACCCACCGTTGCTTGAGGATGTTTTGCCCATATGCACATTTGGAATGAACACGGACAACGATGTCGTTGTCCCTAAGGAAGACAACAACGGTCTCCTTCCCTGTTGACGAATAGAAACAATTTTACGCTGACATTCTAGGTGCAGGAGCAGCAACTCCGCGTGCTTATCGCTGATAGGGCCGAAACCAACAAACCCAGAAATTTGGTTTATATCCGCATTCGCCAGTGGCGTTCCCCTGTGTGTGCTTTCAAATTTGCTTCTACATTCAAGCACAAGCTCATCCGCAATCTCACCTTGTAGGCGTACTAAATCCTGTGAGAGGTGCATATGCTGCAATTCGAGTCTGTACTTCTCGAGAAGCAAGGCATCACGGTACTTTCGGTCAGCCTGCATGTCATTGCTGTCAATGGGAAGTGAAAAAAAATGATCTATAGTCTGCACTGCCCTTCGCGGCATCCCCTCGTGTGCAATTTGCTCACACAAAACCAGAATGTTCTGCAGCTGCCAGTCTGGTGAGAGAATAGTACTGCGAAGAGCAATTGTCTCAAACCGCTGCAGTACGGTGCTATGAGCGGGAAGAGGCCGCCCAGCGATGTTTTGCAATCGCTGCAGTGTTGCGTCCGTATACATAGCCATCCTGTGCCGCCTGCCTTGGTGCAGCTCCTGGCACTCTCGCCCAGCACCGCCTGAGGTTTCCCCTTTATTTTCGGCAGCGGCACCAAAAGCAAGAGGTGCATCACTGCCATCCCCGGAACCAAAAACACCGGCACCAGGGGAAGAGGGAGAAGCCCCAGGCACTCTACTCTTTCCACTCCCCAGGGTACTCTTCAGCTGAATGGCGTCAATACCCTCCTCGAGATCAGAAATCCGCTGAAACATGATGCTGAGCTCAAATTTCAGTCGTGTATTCTGTGTGTGAAAGACGGTGTACGAGTCTTTCAGCGCCGTGCGCAAGGAAGCCAACACTGCCTTTGCTTTCTCATACTCTTTCGATGCCGTCAGTGCAGCAGCGCGAAATATCTCCAGTTGCTTATAGAAGGGAAAATCCTTATAACTTTGACGCTGACCGCGGTCATTGCCGTCACGCTCAATGGGGACGAAGCGTTCGTAGTTGATCTCCTCCGCAACGTCCCAGCGAGAAAGGGCAATTGCTGCTGATACAACATACCGAGAGACATGAGAAAATGTAGACCCTCTGGAAGGCGCCAGCACAGTTCCCAGTAGGGTGCGGTGCAGCTGCTGCTCCAACCCTGTCGTTGTTTCATCCTCATGCGCAACTGGGATGTCCTTTATCACGGTCCACATATTCAAAATACTCTCAAAGTCATAGGTGTACATGTAGCAGCGCATAGCACCGACAACGTCACTTGGAGACAACATAGGCACTGGTAGACCCTTTTGCACTGAGGTAGAAACCCCATCATGAGAAGAAGCGGCGACACGAACTTCATGCAATGTCTTTTGGATAGAGCGCAGATACTCACACGATGCAGTTTCAAACCATCCTAACTCAAGCAATGCTGGTTGTAGCAGTTGTTCCTCTTCCTTGTACGCTCCAGCACATCGAAAACAGTTTGGTGCTCCATCTTTCCCCTCCTTTCCATCATCACCATTATCATCATCCTCGCCGTCGCCTGGACGCCACCTTACCTCCCATGGGAGCATATCGCCCCATGGAATTGGTAGTGCCGCTGTTGTTGCTACCATCTTCGTCGCCGCTTCTTTTGATTCTCCCATTGTATTGCTACACTCGTTGGGGCTTCCATCAGCATCCCTCTTATTCTTCCTCTCAAGCGCACGGGTCTTTAGAATCTGATGTGCAGCACGGCGAACAAATGGGTGATATGACACGAAACGCAAGTCGCTCAGGTAACCGACATCCTCCAGCGCCACCAGAACACGAGCCAGCGACTGCCACGTGAAGTTGGTGAGCAGCTGATGTTCAAGGTACAGTAGCGAGAGAGGCGGGTTGAGTGCACGCTCGGCTAGGACCGTGACCAGGTCCAATGTAATGTAAGCTCCCTCAATTTCCTGCACAAGCGAAGGTGGAAAAAGGGATGGGCTGTAGAGGCGAATATGGTGCGCAAGGCGAGCGAGCTCGGCAGCGATGATATGTGGTACGTGGTCGTGTCTGCGTACAAACTCGCAGAGCAGTTGCATCCACCGACGCACCACCGCGTTATCGCACTTTGTGAGGTGCGACAAGAACGCAATAGGCAAAAGATCAGAGGAGAAGATGGTGAAATGTCGTCGAACCAGTTGAGAACAGCTGCTGATGCATACGTGGTCACTGCTTTCCACCAGCATTGTACAAAACTGCTCAAACCACGGGCGCCACTCGCCAGCAGAAAGATTCTCATGCTGACGAAAAAAACGCTGCTCGTCTGTCTCGCCGCCACCCTCGTAAACATCGTAGTAGTAGTCATCCTCTTCCTCCTTGTCCACTGACACTGATGTGGCATGTTCATTCGCCCCCGAGGCTGTTGTCATCATCATCACCGCTGCCTCTTCAGTGTTGTCGCTCGAAAAAACAAAAGAATGACGCGGCAGAGGACGCTTACTACTTCCGCCCACAGCACCCAAACTACTAATACCAATAGCAGCAGCAACGGGTGCAGCATGAGGAGCTAAGTAAGAAGAAAAGTCACTCGGCACGCAGCGTGCAACTGGGGAAGTAGCGGTTAGACCACGCACGCCACTAAGTGCCGCGTCCGAAGTACGCGTCGTAGATGGCAACACGCGGGTGAGACTATTCACAGTCGAAGTCAGTGCGGTAGCCGGCGATGAAAGCAGAGCATATGGTGAAGACATTGACGACGAGTGAGAGCTTTGCGGGGGCCGTGAGGGGCGTATGGGAATGGGGTTAGACGACAACGGCAAAAGCACTTCTACATTTCCGACGGGACTTTTTTTCGCATATTGGTTCCCAACAGGTGTGGAAGCTGTCAAGTGTCCAGACGTGCTGACAGCCATTTTGCCATGAAAAACCGAGCGACGTGCCACAGGTGTGCTGGTCTGTAGTGCTTCAGGAGGCTCCTGCTCATGTTTCTCATCCTGTTGCTGGCGCTCTTGCTGCGGCTGCGGCTGCGGCTGCGTTCCAGCGGGCAGAAAGGAAATACGATACTTTGACGACGTTACATAGTGAAAAAAAGTCATTATAGACCCCTCACCCTCAAAACGATGCTCAATGTATTCGCCAATCATAAGATTATACGACACAGCCGGCAACCTGCAGCGACCAGCGACAAGTAGCACGCAGGCAAGAAGGTCCATCTCTACCGGCGACTCCCATGATGTGACAACCTCATCAATGGGAAAGGCATAAGAAGAGTCACTGTCACTCACACCCTTCACCAGTACGCGTGCAAGCGAGGAGCTGTTAAACCACATCCGCTGATTTCCACGCCTTCGCTGCAATTCCTGCTCCAGTTTTTTGCGACTAGGTACAGGCTTGGGAAGAGCACCGCGCGCCTGTTTACCCAACCATGACGAGAACCGTCTTTGTCGCTCCACCAACGGCTGCCTCATCTCTTCTTCGAGGCTCTGCAGTGCCGCGTTGTGAACCTCAGCATAGTACCACAATTGCACCAATGCGCCTTCTACAACTGCTGTGGGGGTTGTTGTCATTTCACAGTCGTTAAGGAGATCCACCAACACCTGTGCAATGTTGCGGCTCACCTCCGCATCAAACCCAGCAGAAGCCGCCGATACTGCTGTGCTATAGGAGCACTCAGGAGCGTTCCGTTCAGACTCTGTCGTTCCTGCACCATCACCAGGGTTTCTCAACAACTGTGATAGTGCAAGACAAGCAGTTTGCAACGTCAGGTTATCAGCAATGGGATGAAGAGAATGAATCGCCTTCAGAACGTCACACACCACAGTTGATGCCCTACCGAGACCCGCCGTTGAGGTTGGCGGGGTTGGCAAGGGAGCACCAGAAAGACGACTCAGACCCGCGGAGGGTGAGTTTAGCGTCACCTCCCCGACAAGTTGAACAAGTTTGCTCAGAAGTAGCGAAAGAAACCAATCGCAGTGCTCCTGTACCAGATCAGGCACCGCCTTGCAGAGTGCCATGAGCAGCTTGCAGCAGCTAGATATCGCATAACGAGATGACATCCAGTTCTGATCGAGAAATACTACCAGGAGCGCATACATGGGTGCGATCGCACGACCAGCGAGCTCAACGAGCTCGGCAATGGAAAGCATTGCAGAGACACGCAACGGGGCATCTGCACCAGCGCGCTCTAAAAGACCTGCGAGAACGCTCAGGAGTGAGGGCATGTACAACCCCAAGCGATGTAAAACAGCTGCATCTCGGAGAATCGCCACTGTTGCCTGTAGGCATGCCTTAAGCTCCTCGTTGGTGAATGCAAGAACCCCATTCAGTGCCTCCGAAAAGCTACGAAGAAGAGCTTTCAAGATGATATCTGGCCACATTTCCTCCGTAAAGTACGCACACAACTGGTCATCCTGGTGATCTCTATGCATCCACTCATGTCGTTGATGTCTCTGCATATCTAAAGGTTTCTGCCGTGAGTACACTCGTGCGGTGTTGATGTGCAGTGGGAGCGTCAATGAGTGCTTATATTCTCGAAAGCCAAGCATCAACGTCGTGTCATGAACGTCGTCGCGCGGATAGTCCGGTTCAATAGAACTGATGGTTCCAAGAAGCTTCAGAACTGACAGCGACAACTCAGAACCGATCGATGGTTTTTGATAAAGCAGGAGCTGCAGGTTGCCAACAATTGGCTGGAGATTACCTCTACCGTAAAAAGGTTTTTCAACAATAACATGTTGAATAATCTTCTGCAGAACAGCAATGGCAGCATGCAGGCGGTCAGCATCACCGTCACGGATAAGAAGTTGCTCCGAGAGAAGCTCTAGTAGCACCTCAAACTTGTGCAACTCTTCTGGCGTGCTTTCATCCATCAGATACGACAGCATGCGGAGGGCCGTGACAACGGATCCGCGCTCTGCCGCCTGGTGAGGCATCAACACATGCTGTAGAAGTTGCAGAAGGGTGTCCATGTGAAGCGGTATCGAAGGTGGCACCGCCTTCACAATTTCAAAGAGCAGCTTTAATCCCTCTGCACTAATGCTTGTTGTTGCTCTGGGAGCGGTAACTCCCCTCTCATGGTGATGCCGTTGTTGAGGGAGTGAGAAAGCACTTCGGTTCTGAAAATCAAGCAATGTCTGTAGAAGGAGTTTCCGCAGCCGTGGATACACGCTAGACGGGGTGTAATGTGCGAGACGACGCAGGATGCGTACAACCTTTACTCGATTTGGTGGATACTCGTCATTTAGTGCGGCAAAAAGGAGATCAACGATCTCTGTATGTGTACAGAGAAACTGATCTGTTTCTATCGTGAGGCTCTTCAACGCGGCGCAGCGAATCGACTCCTCTGGGTCGCAGACGGCCGTCTTTACCAGGCGATGCAGCACCTCACGCAGCATGTTAATATGTGAACGGCCCTTGTGGCGATCACATGTGAAGAGCATATCACCCTCCAACGACGGCACCACCAACCTCGGGAGTAGAGTGTTGTCCTCGTCATCGCTGCTGCCACTTCCGCTGGCATCGACACGATTGAACACGGTGGAGGCGATGGCGACACTGGTTTCACGCCGCATCGACATATATGCAGCGTGGGTGAGGAAGTTGTCATGGTCTGTGCTGACCATTGTAGGCTTTAATTCCGCATCAGCACATCGATTTACCGAACACGTAGCATTCGTATTGAAGCTTGTGACACTCACCTGTCGCAGGTTGCATGTTGCCCGCTCCATGCAGCCAGCAGTGGGTGGTGTCTTTCCTCCAGCCTCTGGCAGCAGCGCGTGAAAGCAGTCGGAGAGGAGTAGCCTCACACACGACAAAACACACTCCCGACGCAGCGCCGTGTCAGGATGCTGCATATAAGGCGTGCAAACCTCCAGAAAAAAGAAGGCGGTGCCCTCCCAATTCATGCAAAACGCCTGCAGCACACGGAAGCAGATTAATTTTTCCCTTAGATTGGAGGAGTTTGGCTCCGGCAACGAAGGTTCGCCTAGTACATCTCTACCTATCGGAGTATTATTCCTCTTCTCTGCGCTATCCTTTACATTTGCGCCATTTGTAGCAAAGCGCATAGTGCCGCTGTCCGTGAGCACCTCCGTAATGCGCTGTAGCAAAGCAGTTTGGCACATAGGTCGAAGTTCCAGGTAAACGGCACACACACTCGCGGCAACACCTGTCATCTCTGTAGAGAACGGTTGGGAGATAGCCATGCCTGTTAAATGCTCCACAATTGGCTGAAAACGCTCACGGAACTGAAGAGGAATATTGTGCACCAGTAATGCAAGTACAGGGAAAGCTGCAGGGCAGCACGCAGAGGTATCGTGCCGCAATGTGAGTTGAAGAATGGGGTAAATGTGCCGCAGCATTGTCACCTCGAAGATGCGCGGGTAGGAGCTAGCAATGGCTGCAAGAAAGAGACACATGTTGATAAGCGAAAGAGTGCGAATGTCATTCTCGCGGTGCAGCGCCCCAGTCATGCTTCCCCGCACCACCTCCTCCGAGTGTTCGTGTGTGTGCGACCCCTCACCAGAATCGAAAAATGCCCCAAGTGATCGATTAACGAGCAGTCGTACAGCCGCCACCACATCCTCCT
This sequence comes from Trypanosoma platydactyli, assembly GCA_030849675.1. NCBI lineage: Eukaryota > Euglenozoa > Kinetoplastea > Trypanosomatida > Trypanosomatidae > Trypanosoma > Trypanosoma platydactyli. The sequence continues at coordinate 7,490 of JASANU010000682.1, read as the reverse complement.
TCTGCAGGCTGTGTGGACTGCAAAGCGCAAGAATAGGAAGTAGTCGCTCTGTGTGCCACCATGATGACGTACTCTGAGCACCGCCCGAGATGCATAGCGCCACCAGCTTGCGTAGTGTGCGAGCGGAGATAAAGGCATCAAGCCTTACCGTTTTTTGACCCTTTTCGACAGGCTTTATATGTGGCGCCCGTGCCTGTTCTCCCTTCGTTACCGGCCAACGTAAACCACGGAGGTGTAGGCACTGTTGCTGATCATCACCATTATGATGTTGGTTCTCCTGTTGCTGTGCTGTTGCATCCTTTGGCCATAACGTCGTCGTTTTTTCCTTCTTGTATAAGTAGGGAAACGCGGAATTAACTGCATTTGATGTTACGGTTGAAAAGTGTTGACGCTGAAGACTGGCTGACACAGCAGGCGAAGGATCCCTCACTCTGGTAGCACCACGCAGGTTGCCCCACTCAAGGCCTTCTTCACCCTCTTTGTCGTCGTCAGAAACAGCATCATCGACCTCCTCATCCTCCTCGTGTTGTCGCAGAAGCAGCACATCTCCGCTCACAGAGTCATCTGACTCTGTGCTGTGGAATATAGTTTCCATGTCGTCTCCCACATCGTGTGGAAAGTCTGAGGTGAGGCGCCGCCCCACCTCCCCATACCCCGTCCCATGCATTGTGCTTGCAGAAGAAGAACGCGAACTGTGGATTATGGGAAACGAAAAATCACCCATATTTCGTTCGGTTGCCTTTATCATTCCTTTTCCAGCTTCTGTACCTTCTCTTGTCTTTGCAGTAGTAGTAGTAGTACTGCTCCCACTAGTATCAGTCGGTGGCATGTGTCTTTTTGATGCATCAGCGAACGGTTCCCAGTTTGGGAAAGTAAAGCGGAGAGCTCCGAGAAAGGCACCAACTGCAAGTGTTCCAGCGTGTAGGGTGATGTCCGGGTTATGTGGAAGCGGCAACTGTGCAAGACGGTACCGCAGCTTCTTGTGCGCTGACCCTGTCGCGGCATTGGGGAACCTATTCGTGCCTATTGAGCTGTTGGGAAACCGCGGCAACTCAATTTGTGGTGCGGCAAATGCCCCTAACTCACCATCGGAATGGGTCGCTGTTGCATTCGAAGTAGTCCTCAAGGTTTCCAAGGGTGGACCTGATGGGGAAACAGCCGTCTGGCGGCGATGATCAGCATTCTCAAAAAAACGCAGTCCAAATGAGAAAAATCTTCTCTTTAGCTCTTTGATGAAAATCGAGTTGTTCCCCTTCCGACCAGCGGTCCCTCCCTGTGTTGCCCCAACACTTGCTGACGTGGGCCCTACCAATCGAGAAGTTGAAAGTGGGAGTCGAGACTTAGTTGCCTCCGCCACTGTTGCGATTGTTGGCGTAGCTGCAGCAACTGCAAAGGAAGGAGAAATTTCGGACACCATATCGCCAGCCTTTGTTACGCGCATCCCAGACGTACCAGATAAAGACGACGGAATCTCTAGTTTCTTTGGGGATAATAAAAGCATGAACGCATGTTGAAGCACCACGTTGATGGAGCGGTAACTTCTCTGCTTCAGGTCCATAATAAAGAGTGCACGCAGCGTCACTGCTGCAAGCTCACGAAGACGCATGGGAAACGTGTTGCTTGATAGCGGTATCCATGTTGCAAGCAGTAGCGAGTCCCGTTCATTGGAGAGAAGTGCACGGTAAAGTGAGCCTGGCCACATTGCTACGTGTTGAATGATGACAAGCCCCACCATCTGTTCAGCCATTGTTTGCCCATACTCCAGAAAACCGCATGCAAGCGACAGGAGCTCCGACGCCACCTTGAGATACACAGAAGAGTTCGCCTCGATCACGTGCAGCTTTCCCCAGACCTCCATCGCAAGCGCGGCGGTAGAGATACGGGCTGTAGGCAAGCACGCACGAAGATGATTAAACAGAATTGTGACACGCTCATTTTTGCTCGCAAACCTCCACGTTGTAACACGGATAATGACGTGCAGCGCAACCTCCCGCTCCCCGCGCTCCACTAGGTCTCGGAGGAGGCTGTTGAGTCGGCTCACAACGCCCTCACGCTGGTCTCCTGGTGCCGTTGTTGAGGCAGGCGCAGATAATGATGCAGAGTCCACATTCATCGCAAACACGGTTTGTTGTTTGCCCAGTGTGGTGGAACTTCTCTCCTGTAGTTGAGATTTATTGCAACTCTTTACATGCGCCATTAGTGCGTCGAGACCACGTTGATAGTTCTGCCCAAGCGTCTCATACGAAACACCCACATCACTCACTGGCAGCTGCGGAAAATTGGCAAACACATCGACCCGCCCCGCCGACAAACGAACCGCATCGGCTTCGGCATGACGAAATGGTGTGAAACAAGAGCCCCCTGCGCTGCGCCTGCGGGTGCGCCACCCCGGAATCTTCATGTTATGGATGCCCTTGTCATCATTACCAGTGTTCAAGTTTCGCCTCTCAAACGCCTGTTGGTTTCGACCAGTAAGAAAGGCATCGCCTTTTTCCCCAAATCGGCGCATTCGTTCCTGTGCTGACGCAGGGTGCGTTGCAGCTGCGTTTGCCGGCGCCAGGCTCGGAGAGACGCCCTGCAACACGTCACCCTCCAACGATGCCGCGTTCGTCATCTCCAGCCCCCTAAAGTATTGTAGCAAAGGCGGAAGGAAGTGCACATCTTCAGACGAAGAAGACTGTGTAGCTAATTTACCATTCATGTTACTGTTATCATTGCCGATACTATTGTTTCCACTGTGATTTACACAGTCATCTACCGGCGTATCATACGGATGCACTGTTGTCGCAGCCGCATCCCTCTCTCGCATGCCTCCTGCAACTATCATTCCACTAGTGTTGCTGTGTTGCTGCTGGTGCCGCTGGGGACACGCATCAGGAGAAAAAAAAAACTCTCTCGCAAGAGCATCCAACCGCTCTGCCATTTGTTTCCTCTCTGGTCCTGTTGAACTGCTAGCTCTTCGCTAGTGGGAATTCTCGTCAGGATTGCTTACCTTGTCCACCTCTCTTGTTGTTTTTTTTCCGTTGTCCGTGTTTGTTTTTCTTGGGATGGGGAAGTATCGGTGAAGCGTTCTTTTTTTTTTCTTTTTTCCTCTTCCCCGTCTTCGTTCCTTTCGCCCTCTCCTCCCTCCACACACACACACACACACACACACGGAGAGAGTAAGAGAAAAAGGGGGAGGTGGGAGAGAACTTGTCTCCGTATGTGTGCGTGTATTGGCACAAGTGTTCAGCCTAAATGTGGTATAATGAACTTGTCAATCTACTCCGCATCACATCAGTGCAGTTGGATCGAAAAGGGAGAGGGGGGCAAGACGGTCAACACCCAACCAAAAAAAAAAAAAAGAGAGAGACGCAGGAGAGAGGGAGTCAGATGTTGGCATGAGACAACAAATGTAGAAACAAATATAGAGAATGCAATTCAAATACACGCATATACAAGATGAACGTTTTTCTCTTCTTTTCTAATGGTTGGGGGAATTGTGAGAAGAGAGGGGGAGAGTGTGTACGCGTATGCGTGAGCAGCATTCCCCACATTCCCTCCCTTTCACGTTTTCCTGTTCGTGTGTGGAAGCACTGGCGTCGTTGCATGCGCTGAGGTAGGCGTCATAAAGGACGCCTCAAGTGTGGCAGCCTGGTCAGCGTAGCGAGCCACACTCCTGTAGTGTTCCTGGAGCTCGCTGGAGACCTGCGACGACAGCCAGCTGCAGTGGCGCGCGCAACACAGCGATGCTACCGCCAAGCCTGCACCAAAGTACTTCGAAAAAGTGGCCACTCGGACACCAATCATTACGGCACAATGAAGTGCAGAAGGAAAAATAAAGTAAAACTGAAGCGGGAGCTGCGGAGAAGAAAGGTAATGAACTTAGGCACAAAAGTTAAAGGCACCAGTTCCCGGGTTTCACCAGCGAATGTCTCCCCGCCAAGTCACCGCAATCAACCACAGCCCCGAAGTTTCTCACACGCACCCCCACCTCCCTTTCGTTGTTGCTGTTGCAGTTGCTGCTGCTGGTATTTTCCGTTGCTTTTTTTTTTTTTCGTAATCTTTCTTGCAACTGTCGTCTACTGCCTTTCGTTCTGTTAATCGATGTCCCACTTTTCGCCTTTGAATACGAGCAGCAAAGAAGAAACCGAAAAGAGAGAAAGAGAGAGAGCGAACATAAAATGTTGGTCGTTATTGTTACGGTGGTGGTGGTTATTGTCTTTATTGTTGCCTGCTTGCGTTTCTGCTTCAACATTGCACATGAACGTGTCTGTGAATTAACAAAAAAAAAATGGGGGACTTCGTGCGAAAGAGACGACGAGAACTGGAGGCATAACGACGCAAAACAACCCCTGCAGTAACGAAGTCGATGCCCGCCCGCCCACACAACTCCGTGGTCACCCTCATCATCTGCCGCCCCACTCGTTAGAGCGAAAATACGAATAGGGGGGGAAGGCAACAATAACAATAACAGAAGCACCATGAACACACAAGCAACACACACACCAACACCGTATTTCCTCATCTTACTCCTCCTCCATTCATTCGGCTTATTCTTCTCGTCGTCTGCTTCTTGTTAATTACCATGTCGTCAAGGTTTCTTTCCTTCTTCAACTGTTTTCCACACATGTGCCGTACAAGATGTCTTTCTGCGTTCTTTGCTTTTGCCATTGCTGCTGCAGTTGCTGCTTTTGTTGTTGTTGTTGTTGTTTTCTGATGTTTTTTTTATTCTTTTTTCTTACTTGTGTGTCCTTGTCTGGATGTCGTTTAAATACCAGGGGCTCGGGGAACAAAATTACTCCACCACCTTCTTGCGAAAAGTCAGGCATATCATAGACGGGTCGAACGGTCGTTCTACGGTCACTGTATGGGCTGCCAGCGCCGCGTCATCATCGCAGACGCTGGCAAATGCGGCCAGTGATGCACCAATTGCTCGCGCGGTGTACTCCATGCCCTCCAGGCGTGGCTGGAGCGCCTTCTTGCGCAAGGGTTCGAGCTCCTTTGACGCCATGAGTTGCTTCAGCTTCTCCGCGGCGCTCACAGCGATCTCACTCGCCTTCTGTGCGTAGAGCGAAAGCTTCGACGCATCATATCCAGATTCCTCCGTGAAGTCAGGTTTAGCGGCGATGCATCGAGCGTATGGAGTGAACGGCGGGCTTTGAATATAGCGGAGGCACTTCATACGATGATTGAATATGTTTTCCACCGATATGAGAGAGTGCTTTGCTGCGCTTGAAAGGTCAATGAGTCCCTTGGACTCCATTGCACACGCTGAAACGAAGACTGCATCTGCAATCATGCGGCCCGCCTCCAGAATGGTGAGGCGAACGGTGTCTGGGCGGGGGAGAGTGCGGGTTGTCAAGACGAGGTTGTACAACGGCACTTTTGTACGGCGATTAATGCGAGTCTCCGGGATCATTGAGGGGTTCGGAGGTGCAAGCATGGCAAAATTCTCTGTCTGCGTTCGCTGCGTGAAGTTCAGGTACCACAGGGCTGGCACGAGTTCACCCTGCGTGAATAGATCCAACTCCAGCGTCAACGAAAATAGAAGCTCCATAACACGCAGAATATGTTGGTTAGTGTACATGGCGAGAACCGTCATGTGCCTAATGGGCTCCCCCTCCATTTCAGCTGGGACCGATGGAATAAGGGAAAGAAAGATGGATGTGTCAGTTGAGTAAGCCATCTCCTGTAGCAACCCCAACTGAGGCAACGTGTTCATGATTCGACGGTGGGCAAGACCGCGATTGCACAGCATGGCCTCCATGTGAATTAGATACGCCTTTGATACCTCCATCACCCAGCGACGTACAGCGTCCAGTGTTTGATGTCGCAAAAGCATTGGCTGTTCGGGCGTGACTTTTAGTGGATCCAAGGTCTTATGAATGCGGTACTTGATGACGCCCTCCAGCAACTCTTCATTTCCCTCGACTATCTTAAGATACAGCGGTGCGCCATGGATTATCGCCAATTCGTCCAGAATGCGATACGGTAATGAGCGTCCATACAGAAATGACTCAGTTGGATCGTGCCGGAAGAGCACACTGACGGCTACCGCCCGCATGGGAAGCAAAGGCTTTTGCGCCCCAAGTCCCTCCACAAACTCCATAATAGCCTGCAAGGAGACCATAGAAAAGAGTTCTTTGAGTGACGCCAGCTGAGTTAGCATCGTGATGTATATCCGCATCGCCTCCACAAAAGGTATGCACGGCAGAGGTTTCGTTGGCGTGAAAGTATTGGCCCAATACCCCACCTCTGAATCGCGGAAGAATCTGCTGTCCTGCTGAGGTTCCCCCTCCCGTGTGTAGTCAGCGGAACTCAGTAGAGCGCACGCCTCAGTGCATATGTCGCATGCCACCTCAGTGTCAGACTTCCTGGTGCCCATAATGAAAAGCTTCAGGGCTGACAAATAGTGTTTTCGCCAGCGCAGCCGTGCAGCAAGGGTGGTGGACTCCACCCGGCAAGCGGCCTCCTCAAGCTCAGCAAGTATCTGCTCTTCTGTTATTTCCTCCTCACGGTTCAGCTCCTTGAGCCATGGAGCAAACTCCTCGTCACTGCGGATTCTTGTCGTCATGACAGCACGCATCGTCAATTCAATACAGCGTACGACACCACGACAGTACGCATGAAGCACATAATTCTGCTCCTTTAGCAGATCTATATGAAAAAAATAAGGAAATGCGAGGCAGCCCGCAGTAAGAGAAAACCCCTGCAGATACTGCAGCTCCTTCACGTGGATGAGGTCCATCACGTCTAGCAGGCTCTGATCCTGTAGCGTTGCCGCCGACGGGATGGCCCCCTCCTTCAGAAGGGCGTTGAGAGAGCGGATCTCTCCGTATCCGAAGCCGGGGTCCGTCTTGGCGTCCATCACCTCGGGGGCACTGAGCATCGCCTCCTTGTCGTCCCCAGTGAGGGAGTGGCAGCGCCACGTGACCCCATTTTCCGCAAGCGCCGCCTTAAACTCACCGAGACAATCCACCCACGTATCATTTAAGTCACACGCCATTCGAGTATAGAAAAAGAAAAGAGCAAAAGCCGAAAACACAACCTTCTCCTTCCCTCTCACACCACGTGTGATGTGTGTTTAAATGTGGATACCACTGATTACAACCTGCTGACACGCAAAAGAGAAGGGAAAAGAAACACGGGAAACAGAAAGAAGCATAACCACTTTATTCACGACAGACACGGGTACAGAGGCAAAATAAAAAGACAGAAGAAGGACTGCAATAAAAAGAACAAAAAAAAATATGTATTAGTTTGTGGACGAAGAAGCAAAAATGCAAGAGCATCCAAAAAAAAAAAATACAAAAATACAAAAGATCAAATATTCAACGCCCTTCCCCCTCCTCTGCTGAAGAAAAAGAAAAGATGTGCTTACATACACACCCAGTGTTGTTTTACAATCAAAATCAAAACACCGGTGAGTGTCCAGAACAACTTCTCGTTGTCCATAACCGAAGCAGTGATGAAGGAAAGAAGGTGCTGGAAGCGCCTTTAGACCGCCT
>JASANU010000681.1:0-23216 GCA_030849675.1 Trypanosoma platydactyli | reverse complement strand
CTCTAGCTGACCAGAAACGCATTGTCCGCCGAGCTGCTGCACAGTGCAGGCATCAATGGTATAAAATAAGATGCGATTGATTTGATGTGAACCGCCCGTGTAAGATTTTTTTCTGGAACGTGTGAAGAGTGGCAGGAATTATCAAGGGTTTTTATTGCTTTAAGAATTTTTTTTTACCCTCCCCCCCCCCCACACACACACACCTCTTATAGCGTACGCCTCTGGCAATCTGTAGGTGGCGACCGCCGCCCAGATGCTGGAAGAGAAGAGGAATTTTAATCTTGTTCTTTAGTGAAATATCGTGAAATTAAAAAGTGAATAGTCACGCTCACTTTCCCTTTTTAAGTAAAGAACAAAAGTGGAAAAAAAGGTCGTTTTAATCCTGGTATACATGAGTAGAGAAAGTAGACAAGTATTAGAAACAAGACGTAGGTCCTGTGCAGGACTCTTCTATATGTCAAGGCTTTACTGATGAATGGGGAGGTGCTGGCAGCGCCTCACCCCGTCTCCCGCGCGAGGCGGAGAGGGCTGGGTGGGTTTCTCAAGCGAAAAATCTACGTGACGTCACCTGCGTGTAACGAAAGATATTCTAGGTATAGAAGAAAGGAATAAAATTTTCATTATGATATTGGCACTGGTTAACGACCATTCCTGTCGCAGGCTCTCAAAAAGAAGCGTCTTCACGTCCGCACCTGCTGCGTTTTCACTACCTTTCCAAATATGTGTAGTATTTCGGTGTAACGTGGCACGGCACCTGGAAAAGCGTCAGAGCATGCGTGAACTTCACAGCTTTAGCAGTATGCATGGGGTCCATACACATATGACGTCTGTGTTAGCTTTTGTCGTCACTTTCACGGGTTCACTCTATAGAATAGTGGAGGCGGAAATCCTCAAAATTTCCAGTCGTGGTCTGGCCGCTCGACTTCACTACATGCCCCCCCCCCCCAAAAAAAAAAAAAAAGAGCTCTGCCCTAAAAGAAGACAACTCTGCTATTTACACTTTCCAAGAAAGTGGGGGATGCTGGGGCTTCCAGCGCTACAGTTATTGCAGGTGGTGTCCACAGTGAAAGCATGGAGTGCTGTTTTTGTAGTGCGTTACCGACCCTCACTAATCACCCAACAGCGACAACTTAGCGATCATGGGGTGCCGAATGTTTCCTAAAAAAGGCGATACGTTAACGGTGTTGTTTTTTTTGGGGGGGATTGCAGGCTGCTGGTAATTTTCCCACGGTGTTCGTGTTTTCTTCTTATGTTTCCTGAGTTTTTGGGACTGTAGGGCACGTAAGATTTCTTTTTATTGCTTCTGCTTGTTTTCTCGGCGATACTTTTCTTCCTTTTCGTTTTGTATTTTCTTCTTTTTAGCTGCTTTTCGATTTCGGTTTTTTAAAAAATGTTCGCTTTGCGTGAGATTATATCTCAGCTGCCTTCTGATGGCGCGACAAAGTGGATAAAGGTTGAAAATGTGGCTTCCCCAATGTCAAGTACAGACGTAGGCAGGCTTTTTCCTGATGCTCTTGGGTGGGCATTTGCGTCGCACACTCACAGAACAGATTACATTGTATGCTTCCAGGATGAATCATCGGCTAGACTGGCTATAAGAAGGGTGGATGGTCTTTCTTTCTTGGGGAGGAAACTGCGTTTCTCCTATTTTGATGGAAACGAGGACTCTGGCAACCCTTCCTCTATGCGAGTTACAGAATCCTACCCTCAACTGCATTTTTTGCCTCCTGAGTTCTCCTACCAGAGTCGTTGTGCTGAAGCAGATCGAATAATTTTGTCTATTTGTGCGACGCAGACTTCTGGAAAGAATTGGGTAGATACTCACTGAATCCTCTTGAGTTTGATATTATTTCTAAAGGTTTATTTTCAAAAGACTGTGAACAAGTCGAATTTCGCCTGTCTGAAAAAAAAAATGCCCCTGTTTCCTTTGCATTTTTGAGTTGTTGTTTTTTATTCCTAGCTCTTATAATGCCGTCTTGGGATCCTAGAAGCTACGTTTCTGAGGCGCTATCACATTATATTACGACAGCAGGGAGACAAAAAGGGATTGCTGAACATCCATCCTACTACGATGTTGTCACACATCAACTTCAAGCTCGTGAAGAAGCCAGAATTGTCATGGAGTCGATGGAAGAACAATCGGAGCGGAATGCCCAGGTTATTGTTGACGTCTCTTGCAAGCCTCTCACAGTTGTCTTCAATCTTAGAGATATGAGAGGCTCGGAAAGCGCAAAGATTTCTATAAGGGAACTTGTAGCACATATAACTAGTGTGGCTGAGGGAATTTTTATGGAAATTATGCATCTTAAGGGAAAGGGTAAAGTAGTCTTTGTATCCAAGGATCTTTTCTCGATTCTTAGACACGTTCAAAACATAAACCGCCAAACAAACAAACAATTCGATCATACCATCGGTGAAGATTTTGTTTTGGCTACCTTAACACCACCCCCGGAGCTTGAAACCCAAATGTTGTTGAATGAGGATCTCCACGTGCAGTGGCCAAATGGTATGACTCACTCTCTTGACCGTTATATGGAAGCGTGGGTTGTGGACCAAGTAATCATTCAATTGAGAAATACCGGTAGCTTCTTGGGAGCACTGGTGGACTACGAATGTTTTTCTGAGGCTTTTGGTTTTCCACGAGGAAGCGATGTATGGAAAAGTAAACTGTGGGGTTTGGGCATTGACGGCAAGAATAGGTGTGTTGACTGCATCGAACTTGATGCAGAACGTCCTTCAGCTGCAATGTGTATTGTTCCCAATTGGTCTGCTGATCCATTTGGAATGCTGTGTTCCACTGCAAGCTGTCGAGGGTGTGTCGCATCGTACTCTCTTGCAAGGGCTCTCACACGATGCTGCAGTTCTGAGGACGCATTAAGGTTTATTCTTGATTGGCGGAAATCTTGTGATCCCAACAATGAAGAATCGCTTCTTGCTTATGTACTCTTCTTTGGTTCCGGGAAGATGATTTCGGATTTAGCTGACACAAAAGTAGGCGAGAACGATGCTCTCCGTCTCGAAGCTCATAACAATAGGGAAAGTATTTCCAGGGCTTATCAACAAATCGAACGCATAGTGCCGTACGAGGAATACGCGCTGGGGGTGGTCATGAAGAGCAATACAGCTGATGGGTTTCATCTTGTGGCTAAAAGGTGTGATGCTGAGTTGGAGAAGTCATTAAAGAGTTGTTTTTCGTTGCTTCCTGTGGTGTGCGTTGTGGCGTCATGTGTCGCTTGTCATGGTGGCGTTTGTGTTGCCACAGTGAAATCGTTTCAATTTTCTCAGACGGACAACAAATGTATGTTCGTTGTCTCGCAAAGTTCTCCATTGTATAATTATGTCTTTGCGGGGGGATCGGAGTTAACCTTTAATTTTTTCTGCTCAGGTGACAATGTAGTGTATGAGCACGTTATTGAGGATTACCCATCCTGGATAAATCAGACCGGAAACGAACCGATACTTTTCGAGTTCAATGGTGAGCGATATGCAACTACTACAGTTTTGAGGAATGCTTGTAAGCAGAGCGTGTGTTCAACTGTGCAATCCTTCATTTTCGGCAAGGAATTGCTTGTTGTTGGTCGGCTTTTGGGTGATGTGTCCCCAAGGTTAATGGTGAAGACTAGTGATTTGTATACTTTGCTTGATTCCTACTCTGAACGCATGTACCCCTTCATTCTCACAAGTGTACATAAACTCTATGGTGCTGTGGGTTTGACTGGACATGGGTGTCAGCTGTGCAGTTCAAATCCCCCCATCATTTCAGTTTGCTGCCCGTCTGAGTCTTGCAGCATTGTATTAGACGAAGAAAATACCGCTCCCGATTGCGCTATCACTTTTCTCTCAACCAATGGGTCGTCTATTTTTGAAGGCAAAACGTACACGGAATTGAGGTGGCGCATTCCAGTTTTGGCTAGTGCGGTTGCATCACTGCAACTTGACATCGTCGCGTTTCGTATGAGGGGCAGAGTGGTGCAGATTCTTCCCGAATCTCTCGGTCACGATAGAATATGTGTTATATCAGTTACTGGGGTTGAACTCCTCCGTGGTGCACCTGTTGGATTGTGTGTTTCTCCTAGTTGTGAAGTGGTGCAGGCATTTTAAAGCCGTTTTCTAAATATTATATATATATATATATAATATTTGTGTGTGTGTGTGTGTGGGGGGGGGGGGGGGGCTTTAACGGAGCGTAAGCCGCCTCTACCCCACGTATTCCTTCTCGTTTTGCCGCTCGTTTCTCTGTCTTTTTCAGTTCTCTCACTTGCCCGTTTTTTGAAATATATATATATATATATATATATATATATATATATTATTCTAACTGATACCCAGGTTAGTGGTGGTGGTGAAGGGAGACGTAAAATGGACGTAGACTATCTCAACCAGGCAGACACACAGCGTCTGTTTGAGTTCCTTAGTGAAGGTAAGCTTAAGTTTTTTGCTATCGAAAAGGCGTTTAGAGAGACCTTTTCAAATGATTCTTATTTCAACATTTCCAGGGCAATCAAGCGGCTTATACAGGAAATGATCGCTTCAACCGAGGGTATTGGTTTGGTGGTTTCCTTTTTCATCCTGGATATCATGTGCAGGATGGAGTGTGAAGCTGCTAAATCTGTGTTTTACGGGGCCTTGTTAGAGCTAGAGCGGGTGATGCGACAGGATGTTTGTCTCACAGAGCAAATTAAGTATGCGTCTAAAGAGGCAAAAGAAGGAAAGAAAGCTTCTGAAGCCAATAATGCTGAGAAGTATCGTATTCACTGTGCGGTGAAGGATTTTGCTTTCCGGCTGTTGGTTAGCAAGGTAGCTCTGGATGAGACGCCACTTTGCATACTTAATGAGAAACAAGAGCAAATCGATGCAACTATGAACGCATGGGAGAGCAACAGTGTGCAATTGAAGGAGTCCATTGCTAACGTTGCTCATTGCTGGTCTTTGGATGCTGAAAAAAATGCATGCGAAACATTATCACAGAGCTCGGCTGTATTTTCTTCTGGAGGTCCTGCAGCTCTAGTAATGCAAGCTGCCCCTCCTCATCTTCCCTCCCTTCCGTTGGCTCCTGGAGAACTTCAGCTTCTTTTGCCGGGCCCTCCTTTGAATAACATGCTTCTTATTGATGGCGGCTTGCCAACTGAGGAGTGGAAGGCGGCCAAAACAATGATCGCCATGGGGTGTGAAGCCTCATTGAGCAAGGAGGAACAGCAGAAACTTATTCAAATACTCTCATCAGGTGATGTATTTAATCGTGTTGGAATAAATGTTGGATTGCTTGGTCGCATGGCTTTGCACAACCCAGACGTCACTGCTGCGCTCATTTTGAGACTTCCCCCCCATGAGGGTAGCCAGTGTATCCAGCACATTTTGAAGAGCTCTCTTCCGCCAGATCACACCGAAACGGTTCTTTTGCACGCATCAAAGATCTTGCAACAAATCAATCTTCGTGCTTACGTTACTGGCAAACTTCATCTTTTCAAGGAAAAGGCAACCTTTTCTTCTAGTGATAAAGATGCAGTGAAGAGTTTTATTATGACTCTACATCAGTTGGTCACCAAGGCTTCGAAGGAGAACAAGGAAATGTACGTCGCAGAGGCTCTGAAGAATGACATTAGTCAACTGTGCGAAAGGTGCGATCTTCCTGAGGTAACGGCACGGTGGGAGGAGTTAAAGTAATATATATATATATACATATATATACATATATATATATATATTCTACCTGTAATGAAATAAAGAAAAAAAAATACCGCTCGTTATCAGCTGCAAAGGGAAGAAAGATAGAGGGAAGAGATGTGTGTGTGCGTGTATATCTGCAAGCGAAAGGGAGGGCCTTTCTTTGATATATGTTTAAATTCCGAGAAATTCGTGTTGCAGTTCCTTCTCCTTCCTTTTGCTGCACAGGGGAAGAAGGAGAGCAAAGAAAAGAAAGGAAAGGGAATTTTTTTTTTCCTTTTCGCCTCTGTTCCGTGTGTCTATGGGTGCTAATACCCTTTTATTTTTTCTTTCGGTGGTCTTTGTGAATTCTCTTGTCCAGAAAGCTACATGAATACAGTAGTGAAGAGATTGTTGATAGGTTTTTTCCCCTACCCCTAAAAGCGTACGGGTTAAGACATGCATGGTGCATCCAGTTATGTTAGCTTTGCATTTGTCACGCCCACAGAAATGCTTCCATGTGAGGCGACTCAACAGCAGCACCTGTCACCAAAAGGGATAAGAAGCGTGTCTGTCAGCGCGTCTTCAAGTACTAGTAGTGTGGATGTAGTGCCCACAACAGAGGACCACGGAGTAAATGTTATTGTTAGGTTCTTTGACACACTAAGAAAGGCGGCGCGGACTCAGTGTTTTTCTCTGCAGCCGAGCACCACGGTGGCGTGCATTTTTGAAATGATCCATGCTTGGCTTCCCGAAGTTGGGAACTTGGTTTGCTACACGGTACATGGTGATGCTCTTGGGCGATTCTTTCCCCTAGTCAAAGAGGTTCTTAGTTTGGAAGCTGAAGTGCCTGGTGTTGTCTTTTGCCAGGAGGTTTTTTTACCCCGTCACAAACTGACTGAGTTTTGGGGTGTGGTCAATATTTTGGTGATGCAGTCGCAGGGCGATATTGTCTCTGGGTATATACCACTAATAGTTCACCGGTCATTCATGTGCTCTAAGGAGACAATACAAGAGCAGATCCGTCGCTTGTGTTGTGCGTCGCCCGCCGAGGTAGAATATATGAAATCACAGCCCCTTCTTAACTGTGTTGTTTCCGCTGGATTTGTCAACTTGGTGTCATTCTTTGAAAATTGCGACGAGGGACTGATATCTCTTTCCCAGATTGCCGTGGTTTATCCTGCAATGGTGACTGGGGACTTGGTGCACCTGGATATGGTGGACCGGATGGGTCGAAGATTCAGCGTGCAGGGGATGATCAGGTGCAGCCGGCGGAAGGATAATATTTTGTGCTATGATGTGGAGGATGCTGCTGCTGGCCATGTTCTGGAGGGTTTGACATGTGTTCAGGTGTTGCCGTTGTAGTGCCTAACAGCGATAGCCTGTGCAGTAGCTTGTTTTGCCTTTTCTTTCTTTTCCTTTTTCAACTCGACGTTAACGCTTTGCAACAGCAGCCACTAAGTGAACACAAACCGAAATTATATATATATATATATATATATATATATATATATGTTGCCTTTTTTTCCTTTGTTTTGTTACTATTACCTGTTGTGATTTAGCGGACGGTGAACTCCTTGCTCTCCCCTCATTCTCGAATAGGTTGAAGAGATGGATCATAAGTCCTGGACTCTGCCGGTGAAGCGTGTTGCTGTTGCTCAGAAGGTGGATCGATCTGTGACATGGAACAACGTTCATGTATGCTACGAACAGAAGCTCTTCGGTCAAGTAACGTGTGTCACATACAACCATGCTGGAACAGTTGTTGGCTGCACGTCGACGAATCAGCTTACTTTATTAAGAGTGCCCCAGTCGGAAGGTGTTATCGTCAATGAACAGCGAGAAAGAAAATGCTTTTCACTCCGTTTTCGAGACGACGACAAGATGAATCTTCTGTCGCTTGATCAACGTGTAGTCGTCCGGTCTACTCAAACGTCATTTGAGCGTCAGTTTCTTGGCCATCTTAGGGAGGTTAGAGACGCTGTCTTTCTTGGCCATCATAACTTTGTGTCAGGAAGTGACGACACAACCGTACGGTTGTGGGACATCATGAATGAAAATGAGTTGGCTGTTAGCAACATTCACACGGACTACGTGCGCTGTCTCGAGAAATACACACCAGGGTGCTTTTTTAGTGGCTCTTATGACCACACAATAAACCTCTGGGATACACGAGTCGGCCTCGCACACCCTATTCAGACGAGTGGCTGTGCTGTAGAGGCCCCTGTTGAATCGTTCGTCTGCCCGCATGATGGCCGCTTGGCGTGCAGTGCCGGAGACCAAATAATTTTATTTGACATGCGCAAAGGACTTTCTGCACCTCTCTTGTGTGAATCGCATCATACGAAAACAGTGACAAATCTTGCATTTTCCAGCAAGCACAATGTGCTGCTCAGTGCGTCCCTTGACCAACGAATTAAAATGTTTTCTTTGGAAAAGGGCCTATTGGAGCCCCTTGCGAACCGGAAATTCGATACGCCAGTAACGGCGGTGGCAATGCATCCGGATTCAGCAGAGTTTGCTGTCGGCATGGCGGATGGGGAGTTTGTCATCATGAAGTTGGAGGAAGCTGCTGCTGGAGAAAGCGAAGCGAGTACGGAAGCGAAACCACAGGCAAGGAAAGATGAAGTTTTGATTGCTAAGATGCACGATGTGCGACATCAACTGCTGTCATATCAATACAATCGGGCACTTAAAACGTCGCTGTATTCCCGCATTCCAGACGTTGTCGTTTCTACACTTGAAGAACTCCTCCGCCGTGGAGCGCTGCACGTGGCGCTTAGTGGTCAGAACGACCGAACTATCGTGCGCGTCCTTCGGTTTTCGATAGATTATATTGACTCTCCACAGTTTTCTGAGACCATGATGATTGTGTTGGATACTATTTTTGAAATTTATGGGACATGCGTGGGGAAGAGCACATTTCTTCACAGGGAAATGATGATTGCGCATCGGCGCCTGGGTGCTGTGCTTGCAAGGCTCCAAAGGATGAAGAGCAGCTTAAGTGTAATGAAACTAATCGTAAATGACGTTTAAAGGTGAAAAATGAAATGAAGAAGAAAGGCAGGCAGACAGACAGATGAAGGGGAAAAGGGGGAAAGCATACGTGTTCGTGTTTCGGGGTGGAGTTGCTGACTGACCGGGATAGAGATGTATCCCCCCCCCCTCTCTCTTCTGTCTACATTCTTCCGTTTTCTGTACTGCGTGTGATGACTTTCAGTTGTCTGTTGCGTCACCGTAGACTCTTTTTTTTTTTGTTTTGTTTAAGCCACTGTTGGCTGCTTCTGCTTACCTCCTCTTTCTCATTTTCTTAGGTCCGCCGCCTAAAACAAAATAAGGAGAAACCAAAACAACTCTAAGGTAAGACATGTTTCGTCGCTTGGGGGTCTCTTCGCTTTACACCGGCATCCCACGCCGATGCTTTTGCAACAGTATGCGACTTCTCAATCTCGACTATCAAGCCTACAAAACGGCTACAGTCCGCGAGGCGGCACCGGAGTGGGCTGGGAAGGCTGTATTAAACGGTAAAATTCAAGACATCAGCATGAATGACTACAAAGGCAAGTATGTTGTTCTTCTCTTTTATCCATTGGATTTCACGTTTGTCTGCCCAACAGAGATCACGGCCTTTTCCGATGCTTGCGAGGAGTTTGAAAAAATAAATACACAAGTCGTTGCGGTTTCGTGTGACAGTCAATACGCCCACCTTGCCTGGATCAATACCCCCCGAAAGAAAGGTGGGCTTGGCGAAATGAAGATTCCTGTGCTTTCTGACTTGACAAAAGAGATTGCCCGTGACTATGGGGTCTTGAATGAGGAACAAGGGATTCCCCTTCGTGGTCTATTCATCACTGATGACAAGGGAATTCTTCGTCACATTACTATCAACGATTTGCCAGTGGGACGGAGTGTCAATGAGGTTATCCGTGTTGTGCAGGCATTTCAGTATGCCGATAAAAACGGAGAGGTTATTCCTTGTAACTGGGCCCCGGGTAAAGCAACAATGAAGCCTGAAAATGCAAGTGAATTCTTTGAGAAAAACATGTAAGGGGGCCACAGCAATTCGCTGGCATCAGGTTGGCTGCTTTTTTGTCGATCATTTTTCTCTTCCTGGGCCACGTTATGCTGACTACCTAAGAAGCGATGCTTCATGTTTTTTTCTGATCTTGCATTGGCAGATACAGGGGAGGTGTTTCGTGTGTGTATTCACCTTTTCCCATCAGCACCACTTATTTATCTTTTTTAAAAAATTCTATTCGTATATCTGTCTGTCTGTCTGTGTGTGCGTGTGTGTTTCTACGTGTGTATGTGTCTCGCAGGTAGGGACAATGCAACAACTCCGTACAACAGAAACGCGTCTCTGTGACATCTAATAGTCACTGCAATGCGAAGGCCTCCATTTTTTACACTTCTCCGACTCATCATCCCCATTCATCTGTTTCCGTAACTGCTGCTTGTTTTTGTAGGTAATTCCCCCCTTTTTATTCTTTTTTTTTCGCATCTGCGTGAGTGTTGAAGACGACACGCAGCCTCAGAAGAAAATGTCAACGGTGAGTATTCCACCGAAGGTTGAGCGCCAAAATAAGGTCGGAGCTCCACAGCCTTGCAATCCTAAGGTTTTTTTTGATGTGTCTATTGATAACAAACCAGCTGGGAGAATAGTCATGGAGCTCTATGCAGACACAGTCCCTAAAACGGCGGAGAATTTCCGTGCTCTTTGCACGGGTGAAAAGGGGCGCGGTAAGAGCGGCAAAGCCCTTCACTACAAGGGTTGTGTCTTTCACCGTGTTATACCAGGATTCATGCTCCAGGGTGGTGATATCACACGTGGTAATGGCACTGGTGGTGAGTCGATCTATGGGACAAATTTTCGCGACGAGAGCTTTGCTGGAAAGGCAGGAAAGCATACAGGGCTTGGTTGTCTCTCCATGGCTAATGCTGGCCCCAACACCAATGGGTCACAGTTCTTCATCTGCACTGCTAACACGCCGTGGTTGAACGGGAAGCACGTTGTGTTTGGGAGAGTCACGGAGGGCATTGACGTGGTGAAGAAGGTCGAGAGACTTGGGTCAGAGTCGGGAAAGACGCGTGGTCGGATCGTCATAGCAGACTGTGGAGAGGTCGAGGTGACGCGGACGGTGCCACATGAAACTAAGAAGGAAGTGGCAAAAACAACATCCCAGCCGAAGCCCACATCCTACATGAGTAAAGGCGTTGAAAAGAAGCGTCCCCGTGAAGATGGCGAAGACACCGAAGAAAAGAAGAAGCGCATTCAAGAGAAAAAGGCCCAAATCACTAAGCTTCGTGCAGAGCTGGAGAAGGAAGAGTAATCTCATTGAGAAGGGAGTGGGGAAACGGAACCCGTTTAATAAGGTATAACTCTGTTTTCTTTTTTTTTTTGTGTGTGTGTGTGTGTTTCTGCATCTGTGTTTGGAACGTGGTACTCTCTTTTTCCTTCCCCCATTTTCTCCACCTGCTTGTGTGGGGACCCTTTCGTACTTTTCCCTCCTGTTTTTTTCCTTATCTTCGTCGTCGTTGTCTTTCGTCCCTTGCATCAGACCTTTGCTGCCGATATGCTTAGGAGGAATGGGTTTTCATCACTGATGCCACTAAGTAGTATGTCTTTTCGAGATGTGAGGTCAAAAAAGCTGGCAGAGCGTCGTCTGGAGGAGGCTCGGAGAGTGGGGACTCCAGTGGTGTTTGATGGGAGTGGTGCGAAATTGCACAGCGTCGCCGTTTCGTCGAGCCTATCCGACCCTGCAGACAGTCGTGGTCACGAGGAAAGGGACAAAATGGTGGCAATTTTGAAGGAGCAGGGCCGACGTCGAATTGCCCGGAGAGAGGCTTTCCTTCAATGGCAAGCTGGTCAACGTGAAAAAGGTGCGGCACACCGTTTAGTGCGTCAAGCAAAGACGCAAGAGAAGTTCAAGAAACGTCACTACCATTCCCAGAGTGGTAGACTGATTTCGCTGGCTCTGAATCGAGAGGACGCTGCAAGCGGCAATCCGGATGACATCACCGATTTTTCGACCATTTCTGGCCTGAAGGGAAGATGGTTGCAATCTACAGACTTTCTTCGATATTCGAACAATCAGGAAATGAAGGAGAATTCAATTCATTTGACTCTTCGAAGGCACTAATCCTGAGGTGCTTCGGACGCCTCCTGGGCCCCATTCGTTGTTGCATCACATTGTTGCTGTGGTTTATTCCATCGTTTTTCAATGGAGATATGATATGGGGTGAGGGGTGTCGAAAGAGGAATAATCGGCTTCGCTCTTCCCATAACTGACAACAGTTCCCTCTCCCCTCCTTCCCTCTCATACTGCTCTCTTTTTTACCCTATCGAATTGTAACCCGCTAGGGGTGCAGTGGAAGGATTAAGATATGTTTACAAAGTTTTTGACAGGCATCAAAGCGCTACCCCCTCGGGGGACTGACTGGGCTAACAGACTGGGTCCTGTTGCGGTGTTCAGCTACGAGTCAGGGGCTCCGAAGAGCTCGGTCCTTTTGGATTACTTTTTGAAGTCTCCACGAGATTGTGATTACTACGCAGAGCTCACTTTTCACGATAGTGGGGCGATTGAGTGTCCGCCGGAGACAGTGATGTTTATGCCAGTCTTGAAGTGTGGACACATGTTTGAGTATGTGCCTGGGGCGCAAATCCCAACGCGTGATGATTGGTATCTTGGTGCCCTCGAAGGGACTGCCGAGCTGCTGGAGAAAGGCTACATTCCGGTCTCCGTGGGGGGGGATGGATCTGCTACGTTACCGATGGTTGAGGCGTACAAGCGACTGTTTCCTGCTGATGATGTTGTCATCATCCACTTCTCTGCTCGTCCCAATGTGGATAAGTCGCAGGCCCCGATCAGGGTACTTTTGGATAAAGGGTTGTTGAAAGGGGTGGTTAGCGTGGGTAATCGTCTGGTTTCTTCGGACGATCGAAAAATACGAAAGCACTACAAGATGTTCTACATGGACATGCACGCCATTTACTCAAAAGGCTTGTTTTGCATCCGGGACATTCGAAACGATTATCCTGTATTCATTAGTATCGACGCGAGTGTGTTGGACCCGGCTTTCGCACCCGCTGTAGAGTGTGCGGTCTCAGGTGGACTGTCAACGCGCGAACTACTCCACATAATGAACGGCATTCGGGGACCCAAAGTGGTGGGGCTGGATGTGCACGGCTACTCTCCACATATTGACGTGTGCCGAAAGGACGGTATTGGGCTCACACAAATTGCATTGGCGAAAGTGTTAAAGGAAGGCATTCTCAAAGCGTACAGCATTTCATCGCAAACGGAAGAAGAGGGTGTGGCACGTGTTCAAATGCTACAGCGTCAAGGAACTGTGTCGGAGAACCCGTACCCAGATCATTGACAGGAGGAGAAGTTGTCCTTTTTTTCTGTTTTTGTCCGTGTATTTGTTTGTGTGATGAAGGTGTCGCAACTGTTCTCGCCCTCTTTTCTCTTTCTGGAACACTCGTCTCTGTCATTTCCCTCGCCTCATGTGTGAAAACGCGAAGGAAAGAAACAGCAGTAACAAAGCACTGAACAACAGCAAGAGCGGAGGAAAGAATAAACAAGAGAAAAAAATCAAGCAAACAAAATGTCCGACACAAATACCATCGCTCTCCAGGAGGAATCGTCGGATCTCAAGTTGGAGGTCGAGCAGCGGCGTAGCCACGTACGGAGCCTCGAGCTGGAATTGTCGCGGAAGGAGGCTGAACTTCGCCGTGCAAAGGAAGAGCAATCGCTTCTCAAAGAGCTTCATGCGGTGAACGAGATAACACTTCGGAAAAAACAGCAAAAAGATGATGATAGCAATAATACTAAGTCGATGAAACAACTCAAGATATCTCCTGAATCTTTGGCCGAACTCATTGCACTTGAGGACGAAATAAAACTGGAGAATGCGCGAAGCATCCAACTGCAGGAATCCGCCAATACCATCTCTGCCCAAATGGAGCGAGTGGAGGGTGGTATTTTTGATATAAGCAACCGTGTGGCACTGACAAAAAAGATAACTCAATGGGATAAATACGAAGGTAAGTCAATGGATCCGGCAGCCATTTCGAATGAGTGGGCCATGCATAGGAGTTCGTTGACAGTGCTTCACGAGGAACAAAACACGGTGAATAAGCTCACAGCATTACTAAATGAACGCATTGAAGCACTTGATGGGGAATTACAGAAGCAAGAGAAATCTGCGGCTGAGCTCACGGCAGCTCGAAACACCTTGCGTCAGAAGAATGCGACTTACGAATCTCTACTGGAAGACTGTAAGTCTGTGGAGCGTCTGGTGAAGAAAAAGGAGCGTCTCTTGGATTCCGCTTTTGACACCACAAGCGACGACTACAAGACACTGAAGATGCTGGAGGGGGACAAAAAAGTACTGTACAACACCCTCTCCAAGTTTCGCGAGACAAATGTGAGTAACACCAAGTCCATTCTCTCGCTGGAGGTGCGACTAAGGCAACTGGAAACAAAGTTGGAGGCAGTGAATTTGTTCCTGCAGCAAGTTTTCGCCGATGCGAATGAGGAGAGGATGAAAGACTTACCAGAAGACGCCATCACGGTTCCATTGGCGCAGTTCGAGGAGGCGTGCCGTGACTTGGAGCTCTCCCGTGATAAGCTGATTAAACGTGAAGCCCAGCTCTGTGCACATGACTTGAAAGTGGAACAATTGGAGCGGAAAACAGTTGTTCTACAGAATGCGATTGCATCTCGTGCCACCTCGGCTCAACTTCAAACAAAGGGGAAGGAAAAGGAGTTTGAAACGCTAATGTATCACGTGGATTTCATGAAGGCGGAGTTCGATGATGAGTACAAGAGGTTGTCCGAGGAGAACGCCACACTACGGCGGAAGCTGGCACAATTTTAGTGAAGATCTACGCAGCTCTTCATGTTCTTTTTTTTAGCATTTTTTTTTTTGTTGTTGTATTGTATTGTTACAGTCCTTCTTATTTCCCCACTCTCCCCTCGCTTTTTTTTTTTTGTTGTTTGTATTTTTTCTTCTTCTCACGCTTCACGGGGAAGGAGGAAAAAACGGGTTTGGACTTGGAGGGGTGATGTAGAACGATGTCTAATATGTGTCTCAGCGAAGGTATAACAAAAAAAAAAGAGAGAGTGGGTCGAGTTATTGCGGTTGGTGCTCGGCAGCTTCCAGCGTCTCTCTTCAGTTTGGGTAGGTACAGAAAAGTATTGTTCACAAGCCTTTTTTTTTGTTTTTCCTTCAAATTGCTTGTTTTACTGCCCTTCAAATTTTTTGTATTCTGTGAAGTTGCACATATTTCACGCATTTTATTGTTGTGGTGCTGCTGGTTGGTGTTGTGGGTTTTTCATACTGATTGTGTTTAGTCAGTTGCAATGGCAGCACTCTGTGCCGAGGTGAAGGAGCGCTATCATATTGCCGTCTCTGCTCGATTCGCTGAGCGCATGTCGGGGGCAGTGGGTGGTGTCACCGCAGAGCGCGTTTACCAGCAGGCCCTCAAAGAAAATCTAAAGGACATCACGGACGTGGGTACGCTTCCCTATGGTATTGCGTCGCAGGCGAATGCCACCATTGTCAGCCCAGTTCTGCTTCAAGTTAACCGCTCCCGGGATGTCACGCAACCACTTCGGCCATGCGCCGATGCAATCGAAGAAGAAACGACGATAAGTTGGGCGTTCCAAAAAAATACACCCAAGCGCCTTCTACGTCTTGTTGTTAGCGATGGACACACAGAGATCCCTGCTATTGAACTGTCAACACTCCGGGTATTTCGCACCATACCTGTGCCTGGGGAGAAGCTCCTTTTCAAGGAGGGCACAGAGGTTAGAAATGGTGCTATCATCATGACGGAAAACTCCGTGGTGCCAGTTGGTGGCGAGGTGCAGCAGCTCAAAATGGAGCTCCCAGTTAGGCAGAAGAATAGGACTGATGCTCCGCGTTTTCAGCCACTGTTTTTCGGTGGTTCTGCGGAGGCCGGTGGTGGGAACAGAACTGTGGCGAATCCAGACAGGAGCCGAGGAAGAGGTGTGGGTGGAGGGCATGGCCATCGAGGGGGGCGAGGCTCCAGAGGACATCATCATCATCAACGCCGGATGGATTCTGGCAGGGGCTCTCCGTAACATTTTCGGTTTTCGCCTGAAACACAAACGCGCGTAAGCACTCTCACACACGCTTGTGAACATTCATTCACATATCTTCTGTCATCACGTGAGGCAAGGCGGATGTGTATGGTTTTTTTTCGGGATGAGGGTTTGCATGCAGATCTTTCCACGCTCCCGTTGTTGGTCTTTTAACACTATTTGCCTGCTGGAAGTTGATAGGGTGTGGCTCTCGCGTCACTCATTTTAGTTTGCGAAGGCTTCATGGCTCTTTGGATTCACTCCACGGAGAGTGAAACTGAGACTCGATTTCAAATCGAGAATCTGATCTAAAGAATATACAATGATGATCGTTTCATATGGTGTCCCTTGCCTGGCGTTAGTGAAGGGGGCAATTACATCGTGCGAAAGGATTATAGCCCTTGGGTCCCGGTTGAAAAGCCATACGGGTCAATGCTGGAGATGGAAAGACTACCCCAGTATCAGTGGTCTGCTGCAACACCCTTCCCAGAGTGGATAACGGATAACAGTGCATTATTTTGTGGCAAAAAGGTCTTGGAAATTGGCAGCGGCACAGGAGTTGTTGGATTAGTGGTCTTAGCATATGCACAGCTGGTCGTGCTAACAGACTGCTCCCTGGTTTCTCTCGCCATGATGACATTGACAATGAGCGAGGGTTCCTTCAAAAACTGTAGCCTGGGCTTACTGCGCTGGGGCTCTGAAAGTGCTGTCGATGAGCTGAAGGAGGTTTTGGGTGTGGGCGTATTCGATGTTGTTATTGGCAGCGATGTTTTTTTTTTTATTTTAATCCAGCCTCAAGGCTGGATTAAAGACAGCGAGACAGGCTTTGAAGTCTACAAGGCCTTCGTATGCAGGATATTTTTTCTGTGCAAGTATGGCCTGCTCTGAGCGGATGAACGAGGACATGAACAGCATCCCATCCACTATGGGATTTGACTGCAGGCTAGTGATGGAAACTGATACGTTCAGGTTATTTGAGTGGACGGTGCAGTGCTAATCAGCTTCCTCAGTATTACACATGAAGTACCCCCATCTTCCCGGCGCCTTTCTGATTTCTTTAGTCCCACCTTCTTCTTTTCTTTGAATTCAGTTTTTTTTTTTTCTCTTTTTTTGTCGCCGTTGTTTTTCATTTTGTTTGCTTCTTTTACCCAAGGATTCTCTGGATATAATCCGAGGGCTCACATTGTATATATATATATATATTTATCGTGAAGGAAAGGGGAGAGGGCGATGTCAAACGGAGAGAAACCTCTGGCTAAGGAGAAGGGAATGCGGGCTGTCATTTTGGTTGGAGGCTACGGTACCCGCCTGCGTCCGCTTACGCTAACGATGCCGAAGCCCCTTGTGCCATTCTGCAACAAGCCAATGATAGTGTACCAGGTGGAGGCTCTGCGCAATGCGGGTGTAACGGAAGTTATTTTGGCTGTTGCGTATCGATCCGAGGCAATGAAGGAAGTCATAGACTACTGGGCTTCGGAGCTTGGTGTATCCTTTGTTCTCTCCCTCGAAGATGAGCCCCTCGGTACGGCAGGGCCGCTAGCTCTCGCTCGAGATATTCTGCTTCAGGATGACCTCCCGTTTTTCGTGTTGAATGCCGATATAACTTGTGAGTTCCCGTTGCGAGAACTCCTCTCGTTTCATCTCAAGCACGGGGGGGAGGGCACCATTGCAGTCACAAAGGTGACAGATTGGCAAAAGTATGGTGTTGCTCTGTTTGATGAATCCAGCGGACTTATCAGTCAGTTTGTGGAGAAGCCAAAGAATTTTGTCGGCGACAAGATTAATGCCGGAATATATATCTTTAACAAGAGCATACTTGATCGAATTAAGCTTGAAAAGTCATCCATTGAGACACAAGTATTCCCGCAAATGGCGAAGGCCAAAACTCTTTACGCATTCGCCCTTGAGGGTTTCTGGATGGATATCGGTCTGCCAAAGGACTACATCAATGGAATGTGCAAATACCTTCTATCGCTCAGCGGCACACCAAAAGAAGTAGAGCTATTTCATGATAATCAACCGAATGAGGCATCCCAATTCACCGTCGTTGGTTGTGTCATGATCCACCCCACCGCGAAGATAGGAAAGGGGTGCGTTATTGGTCCCTACGTCACCATTGGCGCGGGTTGCACCGTTGACATCGCATGCCGTATACGTCACACGGCTATCCTGGAGAAGAGTAGCATCGGTATGGGAACTCTGATTGATTCAAGCATTGTTGGGTGGGGAGGGAGAATCGGCTCGTGGTGTCGCATTACGAACAACACCGTTCTCGGGGAGGATGTAGAGGTCGGAGATGAGTTGTTTCTTAACGGGGTGAAGGTACTTCCAAACAAAAAAATTTCAGAAAATTTCTATGAACCAGAAGTCGTCATGTAGTGTTCATGTGGTAAATTTATGGTAGACACTTGCCCCTCACCACCGTCTTTAAAAGCAAAAAAAATTTTTTTTCAATTCATCTGCTGAATTCAAAAAAAAAATTTATCTCGATCACTCTGTAAATCTTGTTTGAACTCTATAACCACACATAATATATATATATATATATACGTGTTCATATATTTTTGTTCCCTTCTTTATACGCCCTAACATATGTGTGTGTTTCTTCCTCCACCATTCCTTTTTTGTTCTTCTGTACTGAGATATCAGCGCGGCTGATATTGTTTTCCTTCTTTAACTCATTCTAATTATCACTATGACACTTCACATACATACATAGGCTTTCGCTCATGCAATTTTATTATAAGCTGCTCCTATGCTAGCCCTACAAAAAAAAATCTGCTCGCTCGGTCTCATTCTCCACGTTGGCAACGGCAATCTGGAAGAAAGCGAAACGAAAAAGGAACGGCAAAATGTCACACAAAAAAAGGGCTGTTTAATCATGCGAAAATTGTGATAACGACAGCACTGTAATGAATTACGCAGCACTACTCGCGCAAAATATTTACATGTTTCCTAATAACCCTCTATATAGTTCCCCCTTTTTTCACGGTGGAAAGGCACCTTCTGGGTACCGACTGCGTCTGAAAAGGTGGGAGCAACATTTCCCGGCCACTTGAACGGTGCCCCGCCGAGTCCTGGAATGCAAGAGGTGTTGGTGGTGACGGGGCGGCCACGCAGCCGACGGAGTGCGCGGTGTGGCATTGGTACGTTTGCATCAGCGGCGCTGCTCGTGGCGGTGGCGCTTGTGGTGGCCGCATGGATCCCAGCAGCGCAGGCCATCCCGTTTCGAGTGAGTGGGGGCGCGATCGATACGTCGGTTGTGGTTGGCAACGCCGTGGACAACGTGCTGCTCGAGAATGTCTCTATCAAAAACGGTGTGTCTGTGGTGTTTAATGTGGCAGCAATGCTCCCTGGCACGCTGCATATCGACCTGAAGGACTGTGTGTGCGGCGGTGGGTCGCAGATCTACGTGTTGGGGCACAGGGGCGAGCCGCCGGCCGACCAGAGCCTGGAGGTGAGCGTGATCGGCCTGGATGGGAGCTTTTGCTCCCTTGTGCTGGCCTACAACCTGCCTGCACACACGAATGTGACAATCGAGAACTCGACGATTGTGATGACGGGCCAGGTGAACTACAGGGGCATTGGCGGTCTCACCGACGTGGTAGCGTCGCCGCTTGTGTTGTACAACTCCGTGTTGTCGAAGTCGCACCTGCGCGTGAACAACAGCGTGCTGCAGACGTTGCCCGAAGGCGGGATGGCGATGTACGTTGGCGGTGGTGTGCACCTGATCTCGAGCGCGGTGGTTCTTCACAACGTATCGCTGGATGCATCTGGTGGTGCCGGTGCGTACGCGATGTATGTGCCGCAGTTGTCGACTCTCACTCTGGAGGAGAAGTCGATATTCTCCGTGACGAGCGTGTCGGTCGTGAGCAGCGGCAGCGGCTTCTTCCTTGGCGGCGGCGTTACGCTCCTCAACTCGGTGCTTCGCCTCGTAGGCATTGTGGGACACGTGGCCGCCTCCCCCGTTGTGGTGGCGAGTGGCGGGGCGGTCGGGCCCGGTGGGTGGTTGAACCTGCACGACGTGTGGGTGGGGAGCGGCACGACGTCCGTTGCGTCGTTGTCATCGCTGACGCTGAGTGGCGGTGTTGTGTCGATCTCACGCTGCGTTGTCTCCGGCGCGACGCTCGCTTCGGGTCCAACGATTGCGAGCGGCGTTGTGTCAGTGCAGTGCAACCGCGCGGGTGGAAAGGTGCTGCGGAACAGCGGCGACTACATTGACGCTGGGCTTTCCTCCGTGAGTCTTGTGCCTTGCGAGGGCTGTGTGGAGGAGCAGAGCTGCTTTGCAGCGCTGACTGCGCTCTTTTCCGACTGTGCGTGTCACTGCGCACCTCATGGTATTGGCGAGGCGTGCCTGCCGTTCGACGTGCCCCTTGGAAAGATAACTGGCGGTGGCGGCGTGGAGGAGTGCACGAGCGGCGTTACGCTGGAGGAGTCCGTGACGGTGGGTGCCCGAAGGGGGACAGTGTGCTTCGACGCGGTTGTGTTCAGCGGGCCGATTGTCGTGACGATGGAATTGCAGCTGATGGACCCGTTTGTTGACGCCCTGAACGTGACGTTGCGCAACTGCTCTCTCGAGAAGGGTGCGATACTGCGGGTCAAGGGCATCGATGAAATGCTTGCCAGAACGCTACCTTCCCTCTACTTGACCATGACGAATATAACGTCAACGGAGGGCACAATTGTGCTGCAGGACGCGCTTCCACCGGGATCATATGTGCTGCTGGAGAACTCGTCGTTGCGCGCGACGGTTGGTGAATCGCTGTACGTGCCGACGAGCAGTGGGGAGCAGGGCAATCGGTACGGGCCTGTGCTCGTGCTAGACGGCGTGCGGCTTCAGTCGACGCAGTTTGTGATGACACGGACGTCGCTGGTGTGCAACGGGGACACATGCACCCCAATTCTAGTGGAGCATAGCCTTTGGGTGAGCCAGTCAAGCACCTTTTACATGGACAACTGCATCGTGAACGCGGTGGCCTATGTGATAAACTTCATAGTTTCTGACCTTACTATCACCACTGGCTCCGTGTTTTCGGTGCAGAACAGCTCATGGGTTGCTATGTCGACGAGGTTCAACGCTGTGGCATGGTGGTGCAACGATGTCGTGGTAAGGGGCGGTAGCGTGCTGCAGTTTGTGACGAGCAGGTTTTATCTGAGCAGAAGCATGATGTCGATACGCACTCTGACCGTGGAAGACAGCAGCTGGCTGGTGCACCGTGACTCTGTGTTCGGTGCCTACCAAGTTCTGTATATAAGGAGTAGCTCAGGCGCCGTGAAGTTTCTTTCCCAGAGTGCTTGGTCGATTCTTGACAACAAGTTCGTCCTGGGGGCTGTTATGTCGCGTTCCATGATGACAAACTATTGGTATTCGCCGGTGGTGTCAAGCTCTGCTGTGCACGGCAGATGCAACGAGCTGATGGGCTCTCCTGTGACGTTTCGAAAGTACATAATGTGAATTAAAAAAAAAAAGTTTTTTTTGATGCTTTTTCATGCCTGTGTCTATTAGTGCTTCGTTTCTGCCTCTCTTGTGTCTATTTTTTGGTATGGTAAGAGTGGTTGTCAAAGTTTAAAGCAAACGAAGATATGATGCGTCGTGTGCACTCACGTGTGGCCTGCCTTTGCACGGTGCGGCAAGCTCGAATGCTTCACTTCCCTATCACGCCTCCACCAATTGAGATCGAATACCTCGACGACGACCCGCTGGAGTTTGCAGTCCGTACAGAGGCCCGTAAGTGGGGCTTTGACGACATGGGCTATATGCGCGAGCTAGCGTTTGTGCGCATCAACAATAACCCATCTGTAGGGCAGTTTCGAAGCATGACGCAAGAGGAACGCCGCAATCTGTTCTGGGGAAGCGACAGGCAGGACTTTTTTCGGCACCTTACCTATACTCTTACTGGTATGCCAGAGCATTTGTATCACCGTGGATGGTAGCACTCTTCACCAGCAACGAGAAACAGTGATACCTTCTGTGTTACCGTAGAGCACGCCGCATCTGTGGCTAGTATGCATTAGGAAATAATGTGTGTTTGTAGCATGATGGTTGGAAGCAGTGACGATGACTTTTTTGGGGGGATTGTATGTGTGTGTGTGTGGATATGTATGGTTTCTGCAAAGAGATATTCAGCTCTGGTGTAAAAAAAATGCGGGGCATGGCGCGGGGTGGCAGAAGGATGCTACGGGAGAGAAATGCCGCACTACACTTTTCATGAACAGCGTAGGGAGCATACGGCGCCTAAATACGTTGCAGCTACTTTTCCTCATCCGCTTTTCTTCTCTTCACCCCCTTGCAGTCGCAATTTTGTCGCATGCATCTGCGCCTAGAGGTGAAAGGCACATTCCCACACCTCACGTTGCGAGGCGCATGCGGGTTCTATGGTCTCATATCATTTACATAAATACGATCCTTTTTTTTTTTCTATCTTCATTCCTTTTTTTTCGTCCACGTTCCTAGAATAGTGATAATCCCTAGTTGAACATGCGTACACGCTAGCACACGATTAGCTGCACGCACTTAAAAAAAAAAAGTACATAAGAGCACAACTGCCGTCAGCAGTAAGATCCGACTCCTTCAAAAAACTTTTCAGCTTCACTCTGCCTTGAGTAAATTTATCAGAAGAAAATGAAGTGGTATCAGCTCTTTCCAGCCTATGAAACGCAACGTTGTTCACACCTATACACGTGTTATATGCACCACAACTTGTTGATTAGAAACACTCCGTGTTTACGCTGCTAAGCAACACGACGACATCCAATACAACGCTCTTGTACAAACCCCGTTTCGTCGAGGTGCATTCCTCATGTTAAGAAACGGTGGCCCGCTGATTACAGTTACCGTCTTTGCTACGGGCGATCTGACGAGATGACCTCATTGACGCCGCAACCAACCAAGATCGATGAGGGAACGCACCAGCTCTCTCCCTCTCCTTCCCCCAACCCCACAGCTGCGTTGCCGGTGCGGCGTGATTACAATCAGTAGGACGTTTTTGAGTCAATACAAGTGTATCCGTACGCCCGATGTGGAGTTGTGTCCCCCGTGTCTGACCGCTGCCGCGCGTTCCCCCCCCTCCCCCCTTACCCTGAGCTGCACGTGATGTCACTGTGTTCTGCAATGCCGACACCCGTGAGTGAGACGCAACGTATTGACTACTGGCAACTGACCCGCCACTCCACTCCCGCAAGCGAATGCATGCCTGGCTCAAACGAGCGCTTCGTATTCCTCTCTAATGGACGAAGCGCGGGACGTGCCAGGGAGATGGCAGCCCCGCTTTTTCATGTATGAGGCTCGAATGCGCCTGGCAACAACCGTTTGCTTCTGCGTGGGAAACTCCTCAAAGACTGTTCGGTGTCTTTCTGCTCTCTTTCTCGCCCCCCCCCCTCCCCCTCCCCTCTTGTTCTTCCGCCCACTGCGATGGCCCGCTGATTACAGTTACCGTCTTTGCTACGGGCGATCTGACGAGA
>JASANU010000680.1:0-23188 GCA_030849675.1 Trypanosoma platydactyli | reverse complement strand
CTGCCATTAACAAATTGGAGAAGTTGGCATTTTTGATGTAGAGAAACTTCGGGAATGGGCAGAGAGGCAGTGGGCATATCCAAATGGCACGGAAAATGGTGATCACCCGGTTTTTCATGATTACAGCATCGTCCGAAGAGCACGCAAAACGCGGGCAGCCTCGCTCGAGGGGGAAGTGCAGTTGCCCCTGCAACAGGTGGATGTAAAGATGCTCTCCGTAAAATGGTTTAAAAGTCGTCTCAACAAGGGGCAAGGCAACGTTTTGATGAGGTATAGAATATCATGCGCCGGCCAGTGGACCCCAAAATGGCGGAAAGGAAACCAACTTGGGTATTTCAAGTAAAGACGCGCAGCTCATGCGAGAGACAGGCATTATTTGTGCAGCGTCGAACCACCCAACAACAGGGTGGATTGTACCTTCCACAGTGGTGGAGGAAAAGCCCACGGAACAGAGACGGCGTTTCGTAGCANTACCTAGGCGCGGTGCATGATGAAACGGCAGCGCTTTTCGACCCAAAAGCGTCGTTTTTTCAGGTCGCTTTGCCTGATGACGTGCGGGCATTTTTCCGTTGCAACACAGAATCGGGGGAGCTGGTCGAGTTCGCTCGGCTCCCGATGGGCTACAAATGCATCCCGGAAATTCTCCACATCATTACGAGATCCCTGGCGGGCGACCCGGAAGTGGTAATCCCGCAGTTTGCAGCATCACGTGGTTTGGGGATCCGCGTGTGGATAGACAATATTCGGATCAGCGGACCGCAGCATACCGTCAGCAAATGGGCGAAACAAATCGTGAAAAACACGCAGAAATGCGGTGCCACCCTACGAGAGAAACGTGTATGCGTCAAGAAGTATGATTTCATAGGTGTGCGCTTCAACCACGGGAGGAGGACCGTGTCCCTTGGAGGGAAAACGGTAAGAAGATCGCGTAAGACGCCACCGCTCAAGACCATTTCGGTTGCGGCCGTGGAGGGCACAGCGCCACGCATGATCTACGCCGCGGGTGTGCGAGGCGAATCGTTGTTTTCATACTATTTCTTTTTGAAATTGGTCCGAAGACGTTTGGCACAACTTAATAGGGTTTGTTTCGCCCCAAGGACGACGCACACCCGCCACCCGGTGGCGTGACAGTAAGAAAAAGGCGGCTCCCGAAGTTACTCGAGAATGAACCTGTTCGTCCGCCAACGAAGGAGACAAGTGCGACCACACTCGCCACGGATGCTTCCATGCAAGGTTGGGGCGCGCTTCTTTTCAAGGACACGGGGGGGATTCTGGCAGCAGGCGGCGCGTTGGAGAAGGAGCTCCACATGATTTCCCAGGCAAAAGCTCGAGCAGTGCTTTTGGCACTCAAGGCATTTCACGAGAATTACGAGACACCATTGCCCATTTGCGTGGACAACACCACGGTCATGCACATCATGGAAAAGGCAACGCACATTCGGAAGCCCTCGTGGGCGAAGCTTCCGCAATAGATGGGATTCTACGCGCACATGGCATCCACGCATCCTCGGGCTATGTCATTTCGAAAAACAACCCGGCAGGCGGGATTTCTCGAGGACGCGCGGACATTGCGAAGGGGTAGTGCTTTCGAAGGGGAACATGGGAGGTGGCCTAAAGGCGCTTTCGGCCCTTTCTTTTCGCCACCAATGAACTCTAGAGCAAAACGCTTGAAGGACTCGCCATGTCCAAAACCGGGCAACTATAGAATTATTTTCTTGAGAGTTTCAGCAGAAAACCTTTTCCCATCCTTTTTCTTAATCTGCGAGGGTGGGGGGGTGGGATACTATTCCTTTGGGCTTGTGTGTGAATTTGGGAAAGGGGGCGAAGACAACAGTCCTCCCAGCCCCCCGCGCGACGCAGTCAGAGGGCTGTGTGGTAGGTTTTCGGAAAGGAATTTCATTAGGCTCCGTCGGCGTTGTCAGGGGTGTGGTGGTGATGGGAAGCGGAAAAAAGCTTTTTTTGCGTTTGGTCTGTGCCATTGTTGCACCGGGCTTTCAAGTATGATGTCTTTTTGCTTCCCCCAAAGAGTTTTTAAACTTTGCTCTCCGTGGTCCGCGCGTGCTTTGTGGATGCGAGCGTGAATCCCTGTGTTGGTTTATGCGCTGTTTTGGCCATTTCGGTGCTTAAATTGGGGCTCAACACGCTCCGATAATCGTAAGGGCGGCTTTCGGCAACTGGGTGGTGTTCTGGCGCGGCCCCTTTTTTTGCCCACGGTGTGGGTGCGACCCCGCCCCCCGCCATCTTTTGTGTTTCTGTGGTTCCTTCGGCGGGCGCGATGGGGGGCGCTCGGTCGTCAGACCATCCGCGGTCCCCCGTAGCAAGCTCTTATGCCGGGCTGGTTTTGAGGCCGCCCCTCCCTATTTTCAGGCAGCGCCTGTGGCTTGGGGTTGGGGCTCGACGTCCGCCAGGGGCGGGATGTTTATTTCCAAGCCTTCCCATGGTCTCACTTCTGTCGCCGGGGTGGCCGGTTTTTTTTCGTGAGGGTGGGGTGTTCGCTTCGGCCGTTCTTTTTAAAAATAAACGCTCGGAAAGGGACCACCCTTTTGTTGTTTTGCGCTGCCGTTTCCTTTTTTTTTTCCGCCATAATCCGCCGTGGGCATCCATTTTTGCTGATGTGTGCTCGGATTGGGTCTTTTTTCGTTCTTTCAAAAAAGTTTCGTGTTTTTGGATTGGGTGGGACATTTGTGTGCCAATGTCGGTGGGAGACATGTGGGTAATCCCTCTCTGCCCAGATGGTCTTTGTTAGGGTTGGGAATGTTGAGTGGGTTGGCTTCTTGTGAAAAAAGGAAACGTCATCGAAAACAGCCAGGACGCCAAATGCGGTGATTTCCCTGTCTAAATTTTTCAGAAAGGAAAGAAAGCAAGGGAATGGACAAAAAAAAAGATGGCCTCTAGTAGTGGTAGTGTAAAATTCTTTTTGTTGTTAAGATCATTTTTTTCCCTTTTTGTTTCATCGTTATTTTAGCCGCTGCGAATTTCCAGAGCTATACCAATATAGTGTATTTCTAACTGTGATGTCAATTGTCTTAGATGATGTACTGAGTGCGAACTATGAGCCATCCGAGGGAGAACTTTTAGAGTATGGCAAGTGGCTGGGCATGGATTTTCCAGCGGACAAACCCTTTCTCTGGATTGCACGGGAGGGCTTAAAGGCACCTTTGCCAGAAAACTGGAAGGCCTGTAGGAGTGATAAAGGAGACCTTTATTACTTCAACTTCAAGACGGGAGAAAGCATATGGGATCATCCAATGGACGAGCATTTTAGAGAGCTATTGCTACGTGAAAAGGAGACACCTGGCCCACAAAGTGTTGCCAATGGTGCACAGAAAAAGCCATCTATGCTCCAAACAGTGACAAAAGGCGCAACCGAAAATACAACTTTGGCAGACCAAAAACACGCTTTATCACTTGGGGCGACAAAAATGCAGACGTTAAAGTTGTTAAAACGAAGCAAACGATCTACAGAAGAGCCTAGGCCCGACCCAGAGGGAAGGAAAAGCTCCTGTTCCGATACCAGTAGCCGCAGCTTTGAGGAATCAATATTGGCGGCGTCAACAATTGACGTAAATTGTATGACTTCAAAGTCTTCTACCGCTGCACTGTCGTCTACAAAGGAGAGTGACTCTTTGAGTTCAAAGAGGGAAGCTTTTCTTGAAGAGTTAAGTGATCAACTGAGACATTTCCAGGATACAAAACTAAGGGAGTATCAATCCATGAAAGACGAATACGAAGTGAAGTTGAGGGAATCATGGGCTCAAAGTCAGAAGCACCTAGAAGAGGAGCATAAAAGGAAGATTAACCTTTTAAAAGAGGGTTTGGAAAAAAATTTTTCTGATGAAAAAAGTAGATTAGAAAGGGAATACACTGTAGACATCCAGCAGTTGAGAAGCGAACTTGCTTCCCAGTTTGAAATGGAGGCGAAGAGAATGCGTGAACATCTGAGTGATAAGCATAAGAGGGAAGAAGAGGACGCAGATCGTCGTTGGCATTCCGAGATAAAGGAGTTGACAAGAGAGAGAAATATAGATTATGAAAAGCTATCTGCACTAAACAATCGTATCAATGAGGAAATGAAAAGGTCTACTAAAGAGCTGGAGAAAAATGCAGCTGAATTTATTGAAACTTATAGAAAATCACATACTATGTTTAGCGGAGTACTGATTGAAGCCAATGCAACATATTCGAAGCAGTGTGAAACGATTCTTGTTCAATTTATAAATTGCGCTAAAGAAACATATGAGACTGAAATAGCCAATCTAAAGGGTTGTTACCTCCTGGAGATCGAAAATATTAAAGGCGCATTTGTTGAAGATGCATTGGGATTGCAGCAAAAAATCAGGGATTTGAAGGAGGAAAAACAGCTTTACGAAAATGAGACTGTAAAGGTCTCTCGAGAGGAATTGGAGTCGCTCAACATCGAAAGTGCTGATCTCCGTGAATTTTGCACACCTAAACAAGGGGTCTGGGGCACTCACAAACACGACCAGATGCATATCCCGATTGATAAAACTGCACTCCTTTTTCCTCAAACACAGGGATACGGAAAACCAGTGGTTAGTGATGTCACGGACGCCCGATCGGAAAAAGAGGTGTTTCAAAAAAATATGGCTTCCATGAAAGAGACTCAAATAAAGGAGTTAGAGAATGCCAAAATGGATCTTAGACGCCATACAGAGGACGAAATAAGATCTGCGTTGGATGAAATTGTTCGGGAACGACGTTACGTACTTCGTGAACCTAATCCCGAGAAAATGGATGAAACACTTTCTCTGCAGAGAACTGCAACAGTTCCCGCAGACCTCAAAGGAGATGGTAAGGAGCTCGAAGGGTGTATTGAAGTATCCTCGGGAGGTATGAGAAAGGATGATCTTGCTGCTCTTTTTACAGCCGCACTTCGTGCCGTGCTTTTGGATACACCATCAATTATATCCCCTTCCATAGAAAGGGAGGATGTCTGTGGTAAGCCGCCCAACAGTTTAGACACAAACGTGAAGTCACATGAGATCACGACAGATGGAGTAAATTTGGAGAGGCATATTGTGGAATTTCCCGTTTCTTTCAGGGGGCAAAAAACTCTTTTAGCAAGTGAACGACAACGAATTGGAGATGAAAAAAAAATTGTAGAAAATCAGCGTATAAGTTTGGAGAAGCGCCGATCCCAGCTAAAGGAGACAAGACATCAGTGGAAACTGGACGTGATGGCGGCGAAGCACGAAGGTGTGCGTTCTTCTTCACGGAGGGGTCAGCTGCTTAACAAGGTTCGTCTTGCATTGGACAGTCAGTCAAAGGGTTTGGAGCATGATGAAGCTATTCTTTGCGAAAGTGAGCGATGGCTTCTCTCGAAGGAACAAATGGTAGACCAAATGGAGCAACAAATCAGGGATTTGGAGGGAGAAAGAACACACGATATGTCAACCAACAGTATAGACACGATCGCTCTCACAAGAGATTTTTTCATGCCAAAGGGTAAAACAGCGGATATATACTCACAACCCCAACATGGAAGTCAGAGAACTATGCAAACAAGGAGCCTGAGTCCAATATGCACCAAGACACTTGATAAAATTGCGCGGCGCTTAGACGAGGTCACTTCCATGATGAATCTTCAGCACCAGAAACGAGGTGTCTCTGTTTCCTGTGAAAGAATGCAACGGCGACGATCAGAACACAAATCAACGAGGGGGTGAATTTTATTCGAACTGAGAATAATATATTTTAAGATAATTCATTTTTTTTTTGCTTGCTAGGAGAAGAAAGTAACGATTGCCGAATAAGGCTCCCGAAAGTTTTTTTTTATGTGTGTAAAGATACGACACAAAGGCTAGTTCGGTGGGGTGTGGCTATGTTTTTCTTTATTTCTACGTAGATGATCCGTAGTTTTTCTTTTAGAACTGAGAAATATGGCGGTTGAGTTTGATGAGTTTTTTTTTCCCGTGGCTCTGTTCTTGCTTTTTTCTCTATATTTCCCCTCTATTTCTTCGATGAATGGATTTGAAGGAATTATCTCCTTTTTTACCTTGGAGGAAAAGAAACCGCGGTCACTTTTACAGAAACCCTGTCGAAGAGGGAAACATCTTATGAGATAAGATATACTTCGATGAGTATTCAGGATTATCAAGACACAACAAAGAGGTAGGCTAGATATATCTAATAGAAGACTGGGGATGTAGACCTTGATTGTGACTCCCCAGCAATCCCTTCCTTTTTTTTTTTGAGAGAGCTTGCGACAGGAATGGTCGACATCTACTGCTCTTCAATTATACTCATCGTTGACAAGAAGCGCTTCATAGAGTTTCCCTTCAGGGGAAAAAATTGCCCCCCCCCCCCTGACCCCCTTCAACGCCTCTCGCGGGAGGCGGTTTTGATGCGCTGCCTGTGCCTTCCCGTTCGACAATAAAGCCCTGCAGATAGAAATAAAAGGCGTGAGAACTATTCCCTTCTCTTTTACCCATTTTATTCCAGATACCATCTCTACCTACAGCCTGCCTTCATTTATCTTCGCCGCAGAAGGAAGAGTAGGAGAGACTATTCTTGCTCGTTTCCTCTCTTTGATAATGTTTTTCAAAGTGCATGGCAAAAACTATTTGTATTGCTGACACCGGACCATGTACTGGGAGTTGTTGGGGCGTCGCACTGCATTACAGGTATTCCATGCTCCTTTTTTTTTGTCAAACCGTTTTTATCGTCTTCTTTACTGATTTTTTAAAAAATTTACACAAAATATTTAGGCGTAAAAAAACAAACAAGGAGGAATAAACAAAAGAAGCATCTCCAAGGACAGAAGAAATATACGTGCGTGGGGGTGTTTGTGAAGTTGGCTAGAGGAAATAATTGTTCGTCTTCCTTCTTCAAAAACAAGGGATAGGTATTTATTTAGAGCGGAGCGCATATTTGTTGGGTTGAACCTGGATATATTTGCAACTGTTTATCGAACTCTGAGGGAAGGATTACTTGAACTCTGAGATTCTACAAGGCTATTTTAAAGAGCGTGATGCGTTTGGTGTCTGGTAACGATATGTATGTGGTGTGTGATACGTCATATCCCAAACTCCCTGCTGAGCTGCCAGGGAGGCATTGCTCCTTGCCTTCTGCGCAGGCCCCAAGTCAAAGTTCGTTCAAAAGCGAAAACTATTCCCACTCCGAGATGGGAGGGTTTACCGCATCATTAGAATCAAAGGCACCTTCGGAGCTGAATACACCTGAGATTACTGGATACCATATCTATTCTCCTCAACGACTCTGCTGCGGTGTTTCAGGTGATTGCACAAACCTTTTGACTTCGCCCATTCGGATTATATCACACGAGTGTAAACTCGAAACATGTTTCTCTACACGGAGCGGAGACCGCACTGGGGGACATAACTGCAACTTGGTTTCTACATCGCCTCCTTTTGGTCTCCCAGCGTCTCAGCAATTAGCACGAAGAAGTGATGGTTGCTGTGCGACACCACCAGTACTTCAATTACCAAACACATCGGAAACGTTGCGTCATTCGATGCTGTTTTCTGGAGGAGAGAGAGGGGATGATAGCACCACACAGTTGTCAAATTTCTCGGATTATCGCCGCTCTGAAGGAGGTTGCCGCTCTGCAAAAAACCTACACCCTCCCGAACGTACAACAAAGGAAACAAAATTAACTGAGAGCCTGGGCAGTGGAACACCGCTTGATAACCCTGTGACTCTGGTTTCGATTCATGATTATCAGTGTGAGTCTGCGCAAGCAAACCACTGTGATAGGACTCAATCAACAGTGGTTGGTGACTTTAACAGAGGAGGGGTTTACACAACTCCATGCAAACCAACATCTGATTCTTCAACGTTGGGATCTGGATTGATAGATCATGCTGCTCGTCATCCTTTGAATGAGCTGGGGTCTCTCGGTGTGTCCTCGACTCGATTGCGATGTACTTTTATGGAGCCCCATTCGGGAGGAAGCGGGGGGAAAGGAAGAAGGGGGAAATACCCCAGCTGGTTTGGTGCCGATTTATACAATGCTTCTCGCCGTGACGCACACAATGTAGCCCTCTCGTTTCTCCTTCAACAATATGGAGGGGACCTGGTGCGACACGAGTGACACTCGTCTCTCTACGGCTCTTATTGTTCTTCCTCAGGGAGAACGTAAATCATTTTTTTTTCTTCTCCTCTCTCCTTCATGACGAGGAGAATAAGAATCGATTATCCCCCAAAGTATCATTCTTCACTGATTTTTTTTTTCTGTTATTGCTACCCCCTCTTTTTTTAATTTTTTTCGAACTTTTCTGTTTGGTATGCGTTGGAAGAAACATTCGTTGATGTCGATGAAATCTCGCTTTTGTTCTCCTTCCTTACCCTACTACGGAGGAGCTTTCTTGTTTTGAGCTCATTTTTTTTTTCGCCCACCTCGTTTAGTTTTTTCACACAATTTTTTCAAACCGTTTTCAAAAATTTTTTCTTCTGTTTTCCTTAATTCATGTCGTTAGCATGTAAGGCTATTACTGACTTTTATTACCCCGTCTCCCATCCTTCATGTTCCACACTCATTTCAGTAGATTATGTTCAACCCAAAGAAACGAAGAAAAACGAACTGAGAGGGAAAAGTTCGGAATAAGGAGGGGGGATCGGATAATGGACGAGAAGAAAGAAGGAAATAAAAAAGACCACATAATATTTTTGTGTCAATGTGGTATTGAGCTTTATTTCAGCCCTAGTATAGTCTCTGCGTCTCCGTATATACAGAAGTGTTTTTGCTTTTTTTTGATGACTCTTCCACCATTTTTTCTTTGTTTTTTGTTTTGAAGAGCAAGAGGTGTAGCAAGGTCCCGAGTGACGACGTAGGGGAAAGAAATGACGAACGTGGTTTTCAAATAGAAGGCCACCCCATGTTTTTATTATTATTGGAAAGGACAATGAGTATATCTGCCTCTGATTTGGGCAATTTTTTTCCATTTTGTTCTTCAGTGCCCCACTTTGCAAATTTCCCCTTTATTCACCTACCTCTTCACTTTTCCTGGTCTTTTCCCTCCGCCCACACTAGTTTTCTTTGATTTGCTGTTACCTGTTGTATATATATATATATGTATATATGTATATACATGGGAGAAGCTAGTGAAACCCCAGTTACTTTCCCCCTTCTCTCGCCTTTATCTGAACTTAAGAAAACAAGCAAAAATTATTCCTATTATCACTACGGATCGACCGATCTAGATCAGTTTTACCTGTATTTTTACGATCTCACCAAACAACTTTTTGTATCTTTATACACCTTAGTCTTCTTGTGCGGGTAGGTTATCCCGTTTATTCTCTGCTTTCCTTCGTTGATTCGCGTTATATATTTAGTCTTGTAGCTTCCACCCCCCCCCCCCCCCCAAGTTGTTCCAGGGAATTGAGTGTGAGATATTTTGTTTGAAAATGAGAGAGAGTATATATATATATATATATATATATATATGTGTGTGTGTGTGTGTTTGCAAGACTAAAAGTTTTGGTGCGTGATATACTTCTCTGCATCTGAAAAAAAACTTAAATCAAATGGAGCTTTCTTCATATTTTTCATTCCATGTAGCCACCTGATTCTCTCAGGTTCTGAGAGGTGACATCGCCATTTTATGTATATTTGTGAGGATACCGCCATGCATGTTTCCCCAATAGAGGTATATATATATATATATATATATATATATATACATGCAATACGCATTTATACAGTGTTTTACGTCTTGTTTTCTTTGTTTTTTTTTCATCTCGAATAGCATGCCACGTGCAAATGATCTGGTAGTGCGCTACACTTCTGCAGCAAGTGCCTTGAGACCCATGTCTCTATGTCTGTAAAACCACTCCCCTGATTTGTTTTCTTTCTGTTTTTTTTTTTTGAGCCATGTATGCGGCGAATTGACAAGACCACTGGGAAAAAAAAGTAAGTATTTATCACGCCTTAGCAGGTTTTTGTTCCTATGTGTTGACCACGGCAGGCTTATCATTGACCAGTGTCAAGTAGTGCAGCTCCGTGAGAGCATTGGTACTCCACACTTGGCATCGAAGACAGGGAGTATTTCTCTTCATTTTCCAAGCCTGCCCGGCGACTCGATGTATGATACATCACATCAAGGATGCACCGAACCTCGGATACCGATGAAAGTATGTTTCTGAGCAAAATTTCACGACGGATAGACTGTCCACGTTTGCGATGCTCGCTAGTGTCGTGTGAGGTCTCGCTAGCGCAGCCGTTCTCCAGGCATTGAGTGCTGGGTGGCTCTTGAGGAACGGAAGCTTTAATTGCTCTGACCGTAGGAAGGTGTGCATGCGGAGATAGGCCAGCCAACGCTTTGAATTACAGCAGTCTGTCGGTGTGCAGATCCGGCCAACTCGGATCCAGGTGTTCTGGGCGATAGTAGCGAACAATCAGGGAGTGCGGAATCGTAGCGGCTTTGGTCTGGGACAACAAGGTGTATGGAAGCGGAGTGCGAGGTTCCACGCGCGTGTTTTTTTTTTCCTTCGTGGTTAACTGAGAACTGACGGACGTGGACCCCGGAAAAAACGACTCGCGTGGGTGGTCCACGACCGACTGAGCGGCAACATTTGCAGCGGTCTGGAGAACTGGAGAGACGGGGACGTTTGTGTAGAGGGTGAGACGTGGAAGCGCCACGCTACGCAAGATTTTCTTTTGGTTTTGGCGTGGAAGGAGGAGATCCTGGAAACTGAAATAAATTATTCTCTCGGGACTGTAGGGGAGGGGGAATGCGGTCCCTGTTTTGCAAAATGTTAGGCATCACAGCTCTTGGCAAAACTACTCCCTAAGCTGATGACGAGAATGCCTTTTTTTTTGCTTTTATTAGAGAGAAAATGTTCTTCGACTAACTAGGATGTAAAAGCAATTTACTGATTTTTTTCTCTTCCCTTGAATTATATAAGAGGCAGGTCGACGGGTATTAGTGGCAACGTCTCCAGCCACTCGGGTTTCTTCGCGTCATGCGGGAAGCGAGTCGAGGCGCTGCCGGCACCTCCGCCCTCTTCCTTCCACTTCTCAAAGGAGCCTCACGTGGAGAGTTACGTCACGGTTTCGGGTGATGGACTTAGCGACGTGAAGTTTTACTTTCTTCTTAGCTACTCCGCTACACTGCGTGCGCCGTGTGTGCTGAATCTGCATTCATTTATTTCTCTTTGAAAAAGCGGGAGACTGGAGGAGAACTATTTTAAACTACCATTAGCCTTATTATTTCTACTCTTTTTTTTTCTTTGCTTCTGTTCCTCAGGCACGTATTCTGCAATCAACCCTGTAAGAAAATGATGATGGCGCACCAACGAAACACCGCCAGTGCAAGGGTTTGGACATCGACTGTTGTAAATTCCTGCGCATGCCGGTCTATGTCTGCCGCACAATGCAATGGTACCGAATGTGAGCAGGAAAGAATAGTCACACGGTATCGGCATTTTAATGGTGCCGTCGCTGCCGCCGCCGCCCCCACGTCTGACCTCGCACAAACCACTTCTCTGCCCGTCCCAATTGAAGGCACGAGTCTAACAGGGGGTTGGTCGCTAGGGGGCGAACGAAGTCCGACACTGTACCCGAGCAAACTCACTCCTGTCCGGCTGCAGACGTTCCCTAACTCTTTGGATCCGGCTCCTTCGAAAGGGGAAACAAGCGCTGAGTGCTCAATGCTTGCCACTGGATCTGATGATAGAGACAAAAATGATGACTGCAGTTCTCAAAATACTTTTGATGTCTCTTCAGAAGTAACTACTTCTTCTGCAATTTCCCTTGGATGTACACCGTTAAATTTCGCATTCTTGACATTGTCGAGGGAAAACAAACAATTACAGAAGAACCACTCATGCCATGATCATTTCGGCGGACAGCTTATGCCTGAGGATAATGAGATTCACGGCTCAAAGGGGCGGCTGGTGATACGTCGCAAGGCAGCACATCTTCGTTCCTCAGCGCACAGTGCCGCTTTGGAAGCGATTCACCAGCGGTACGGGTATTTGATGGCGGATGCTCCATCCACACTACGAAACACATAAAGAAAGGATGTGCGCAAAGAGTGGTACTTCCTTTTTGAAACGAGACGACTTCGAACACTTGGTAAAGGGGTTTTTGTACAGAGGGTGACACGTAGACAAGAGATAACTAGGCCGAATGAAGAGGGATAATTGTGCGTTAAATGCAAACAGAGGAGCAGGAAAAATTGAAGTAGGAGAAATGCATCGCATTTTGTGTCGATTCTCTTGGGGTTTCGACTTTTTGGCGCCGAGAAGCAATTTTTTTTTTTTCTAATGCAAAGACTTGTATGACAAAGCAAGTACCTACTCAGGCGCAGACAATTAAACGTCTCCAAGAACAGCAGAGGGGAAAAGGCATACAAAACCATGTGTGGTTTCT
The DNA here is from genome assembly GCA_030849675.1 of Trypanosoma platydactyli. NCBI lineage: Eukaryota > Euglenozoa > Kinetoplastea > Trypanosomatida > Trypanosomatidae > Trypanosoma > Trypanosoma platydactyli. The sequence goes on along the minus strand of JASANU010000680.1, from coordinate 10,833 downwards.
TTCTTTTGTTTCTCATTCCCACCTCTTTCGACTCGGTATCTAAGCACTCGCCCATACTTTTAAATAATTTTTTAATTTATTTATTTGCTCTTCCCCTTCCCAATCTGTTGGAAAGGCGGCAGTTTCACAAGCGTTACAATCAAAGCAACACAGCAGCAGGACAAAAAAAAAATAAGACACTATGTTGATGTGAGAAGCTGCTGAGAGAGAGAGCTGGAGAGACGAGGTGCAGGAGGAGTGTGTCTCAAAAAAAAAAACATGCGCACTTTTTTGTCAGATGGGGATGTAGGAGCTTTGTCACACATCAGGACTTCTGTTCATCCCTTCTTTTTTTTTGTTTTGTTTTGTATGGGTCTTTTGTTTTTGTGCTGCTTTTTTTTTTTTTAAAGATAAAAAAAAAAAGAAAAAAAAGTTCCTTTTGTTTGTCTATTTATTACTGCTCTTATTTATGCATTCAAAACCGTCTTCATATGTGGGCTGCGTGCGCGTGTGTGTGTGTGGTGTTCGCATGGAGGGGAGATAGTGGGGATGAGGTTATTCATCCACAGCCCCCTCTCTGGGATGCCGACGGCAAACACACAACTTGAGGGGGTGAGGGGGGTTAATGAAACGTGACACACACACACAGACAGGGGGTGTGTGAGAGACGGAGAAGATGGCACGAGCGAATCGAGCAGAGCTAAATGAAGAAGAAAAAGAGCGGAAAAAAAACAAAAAAAAAACAAAATTGAAACTGAAAGACATAAGCTGAAAACCCGCAAAAAGACGTTTAGAGGCCAAAAGAAACGCAGGAATGATTGAGGGGATCCGTGTTGTGTCTGTTGAACCTCATGGGCATCAGTCATTAGGATGTGCAACAGAAGTGGCGGAAACGACAAAGGATAAAAAAAAAAAAGAGGCATGTAGGAAAGAGAAACACAAGAAGGAAGGGTTCATCAAGGGAAAAGGGAGGCAAAAAGAAGGAAAGCGTGTAAACCAAGATCGTTTGCCAACACTGTTAACTGTTTTTATTTGCTCTCTTTATGTGGATCATGGCAAATTCCCCTCCTCCCCCCCCAAAAAAAAAATGACAGGAGGGGCTGACGATCCGATAGTAAACGACAGGCAAAGTCCCAGAGACTGACAAGCAACTAGAATGACAGAAGAAAGAAAAACATTATAGGTATGCACATGCTAATACAGACAGAGGCAAATATATACGACGTGAAGAGCAGAAGCAACATCACAGAAAGACGAAGAAAAAGGTCCTTTGTTGTACATCTTTCTGTGGTAACGAGTTTTTTCTTTTGTCTGTTTCTGTTGTTTGTTTGGTTGGTGGGAGAGGGAAAAGAAAGTGGGTGGATAGCGGGGAAGGGTTCAACACGGCTATTTGGGATGTGAGTGCTACTATCGGTGTTGTTGGTGGAGGGTGTTTGTGTAGAAGCGCTAAAAATAACATCAAAGGGTCTGACTAGGGTGGGCTGGGCTTAGGAAAGGTGGAAGCAAACCGACAGAGGCTGATATACGACGTGGAAAGAGTCGACTGAAACAATTCGGACCCGGTAGGTCAAAAAGGGGAAGAAGAGGCGATGGTGGGGATAAAAAGAGGGAGGAAACCTCAGTCTTTGCTTTGTTTCGTCTCTCTTCTCATCCCCACCATCGCCAACCTTTCCTTTACTCCCTTTCTCTCTTGGTTTCCCGAGTAAAACAGAGAAGAAAAAAAAAAATCTATTTATCTATATATATATATTTCTCCATATATATTTCTCCATATATATATAAGTATATATATATAGACTGATGATAATCAAGAGAGAAGCAAAATACCGAAGCCTGGTATGGCAAAAAGGAAGGAGAGCGAAAATAAAGCAATAACTGGAAGAATACACAATAGCAAAACGATGGCGTGAATGATTAAAGGCTTTTGTCTCTTCTTTTTTTTTTTTTCTTCCTCTTCCTCTTCCTCTTTCTCCTTTCATCCGCTCAATGTGTTTTTCCCTTGTTCTTAACGTGAGAAGATGCTATTTTATTTTATCCATTGACACATTCTTTTGTGTTCGTCTTTCTTTTTATTTACGAGAGGGTTTAGTCTAGTTTCTTGCTGTTCCACCACCACGAACCCCCCCCCCCCCCTCATTTTTTTTCCCCACTGCGTTCTTCAAAAAAGAAACCCCCCCCCCTTCCTCTTCCCCTGCTCGCATGAGTTTTTAGGGCTTTCAACACGACCGTATTTCACAGCTGCGCGCACACACTCACTCACTCACACACACGTTTCTTTATTTCCTTTTTCATCCACTTTCTCACGTGTTCTTCACTTTTCTTCCTCGTATTTGCGAATGGCATGTGTCAGCGTAATGTTCTCTCTCTGTGTGTGTGCGTGTGTGCATTTTTCTCTGAGGTGTGAAGTAAACGAAAAGCAGAAAGACGCGTGTTGCAGCTGCAGAAGTGGAAGGTGGTACTTAAAAAACAAACAAACAACAAACCGAAAGGGATTAGAAGTATCAAGAAGGTTACCTGTTTCTACCTCATGATTCCAATGATCCTTTTTTTTTCTTTCTTTTTTTTTTGTTCCCCACTCTTGTTGTTTATTGTTGTTTGCTCGCTTTTGTTTTGTACATTCTTCGGGCCTTTTTTTCTATTCTTCTTCTTTTTTTCCTTTTTTTGTTTTCCGGATTTTGTTTGCGCCGCGTTCGATGTGCTCTTCCGCCCCCCTCCTCCAAATTGTTTGCTTTCATCAGCCCCAATATGCGGTGTATACATACGCATACATATGAACGTATATATATATATATATATATATATATATATATACACACATATACACGTCTTTCCGTTGGAGGTGGTTGTGGCGGTGTGCGTTGGAACGTGCAGCATCCCAATGACGGCAATGGCAAGCAAAAAAATATACAAGCAAAGCAATGGAAGGAAAAAAAAAACAAGCAATGTAGGCGATGAGAACGGATTTGTTTTTTTTTTTTTCTGCCATTGTCTCAAATAAATCTCTTTCTTACTATCTGTAATATATATGTGGGCTGTGCATTATACCTCAGAGTGTTTTTTTTACACTGCTTTCTTTCTTGCGTCAGTTTATTCCTCTTTATTATGAGGCCATATGCACATATGGCTGCCATTATACACCTCCAAATTTTGTGTTTATACACGCCCGCATTGCATGTCGGTATGTATATTGATTTATCTTGTGCATGTACAAGTAATATATATATATACTTATATATATATATATATATAAGTATATATGAATGGTTACTTGTGTGTTTCAATGAGAGAGAAGGGGCTGTTTTGCACCGCTTTCACTGAAGCACCAACTGTACCATCTGAGACCAGCTGATATGCAAACGAAAAAGAACTATCGAACCTGAATCGAAAGCAAAAGAATCCAAAAAGAAAAAAAAACTTTTTGTTTGGTTGCGTGGCTAAACAAATTCTCTTCTCTTCCTGTATGTACGTATGCGTTTACACATACATACATACATACATACATACATACATACATACATACATACATATATATATATACATATATATATATATATATATATATATATATGTATATATGTGCATATGCAAGCCGGTTATGTCCTTTCCTCTCCAGGGATTTGAAAAACCATATAAGAACCTATATACCTACACCGATACGCAAGTTGTTCATTTTCTTTTGCATATCAGCTTAAGGGTTACAGGAGAAGAACCCCCTCTCCAAAAAAAATATATATATATATATATATATATATATATATATAATGCTGTTTTCGAAGAGTAGAGAGATTCGTTTTTTTTTTCTCTCTTTAATTTCTATATGGCCATTTTCAAATTTTTTTTTTCTTTTTTCACTGTGTGTTTCGTACAGTATCACATGCAGATGAAGTGGATCCGTGGAAGCCTTTTTCTATTTTCACTTGGGAGATTTTCCGCGTAGAGAAGCGATCCAATCTGGTGCAGGACGATTGTTTTTGCTACTATTTCTTTGTAGTTAAGGAAGAAAAAAAGCTTTACAGCTGGGTGGCTGAGCTTGGGATGTACATTGGATACACAATGTCGCATTTTCTCTACTGGTATACCTCATTGTTTTTTTTTTTTTTGTTTCTTCTGTGCAGATTCCTTCTATTTTGGTACATGTCCATAACTGCAGCATATATATATATATATATATGCATATTTTGTCTGTATTCTTCATGCCTATGAATTATACTCTGCGCCCTCTCGTGGATTGCTGCTTAATGCTAATACCTGCGCACATCTACTTCAGTGGAATGTGAATTTTTTATAAGATATACATACTTATATATATATATATATATATGTATATATATAAGTATATACATGTGCCTGTGCATGTGAGCGCAAATGCCTACCTTCTTTTTTTTTTTTTACTTGTTTCTTATTTATGATATATACCACTATCTGAAATGGCCGCAGAAATACATCTCGTATTCCTGCAGAAGTTTCTGGAAATATGTTTTACGCCGGCCATACCTCCAAATCTAAAAGGGTACATACAAACAGTGACGCCTAAGCGACCATCAAGAAGTATGGGAAGGGAAATAGCAGCGCTCGAGAGTGCAATGAAAATTTATATACCCTTTTTTATGTACGCCTTAATGACGTTGTTAATAATCATTGCCCCGTCATAATAAAAAAATTGCATTACCCTTTTTTTTGTGTGTGTCAAATGTACACTCATGAAGACTCTTTTACTAAAAGAGAACAAAATAATAAGAACCATCTTCTCCCCCCTCCCAAACAACAACAACAAACAACCTTTGGCTCTTTGGTTATATGTCTGTTGGGATAAAAAGGAAAGGAGGATGTGAGAAGGATTAGGCTTACCATGCTATTTACTTTCCCTCTTTTCTTTCGTTCTTCTTATTCAGTCTTACGACGAGATATCGCTGGCTAAGGATTGAAGGAAGATATACATCCCCGCATGCCGCACCGTTTGTATGTCACGCTCATGTGAGACACGGTACTGAAGGAATGTACCCACTGAAGCCCGCTGATTGTGGAGGATCTTTCAACCCACAGGCGGGGGGGGCAACCCCCCGCAAGCACACGGTGTCTTTGTGGGCCGTCTCTCGCTCTTCTCACATCGGAGAACCGGTTCGTATTGCATCCTGCAGCTCACACACCGGTTAGATTACAGAAAGGGAGCTCGGGTTCCCCCAAAAGAGACGGGGTGCTGAAGTCCTCGTATCACGTACCGTACCCTCACAGAAATTCCTCAGGTGTTGCAGGGTACTTGAATAATTCGGCAGCGCAGCAAGGACCACAAGACGGTGCTTTCAGAGCGCTGTACTGTCGAACGGTTAACTTTTAGCTTCCCATTTTCTCGAACGTGCGACATGCAGGCACTGGACTCCTGGCGCCCTGATTAGGTTGCCAGCCAATTAACCACCAGGGGGGAGCATGCTATTTCTCATTTTTTTTTGAAAAAAAAAGTACTTCATATGCACACAGACACACATATACACACATATATATATATATATATATATATATAATCACTCTACACTGCTCTGCTGGACCAAGAGAGAAATCTTATCGGCTAATAATCAAAGGTTGAATACCCTTTTTTTTCTGCAGCTCTTTCACAATAGATTTTTCTTTTAATGTGGTTCACTTCTTTTTTTTGTTTTTGTAAAGCACACTTCTTCATATATTTTGAAGATATGGAACATAAAACGAATTATCAACGAGATACTTCTTTTTCTTTTCTGCTGTAAACCTTTAAAAAATTTTTTTGAGCTAGAGGGGGCAGGTGAAGCAAATTGTATCTTCAAGTGGCACAGTTTCGAGGGCGCTGTGATTTGTCTTCCCTGATGCAGAAAGGGGAATCGGGTGGTCTGAAAGATACAATGGATGGAGAACATACAGTTTCACTTCTGCAGAGGACTGTGTATGCATTGCGGATGTATATTATTTTTTGAGCTGCGGTGGTGGTGGCTCTGGAGGGATGAGTGGATGGTTCGGATTTACTGGCTTTTACGGGTTTCTTTTTTCCCTTTCAACCTCCCCCCCCCCCCCCTCCCTTATGTTGTTTTTGTTATTTCTTCCTTTCCACTCTTTCATTGCGGGGTGTATTCTCCTCTTTTGGTTTCTGCCTCCCATCGTGGTGTCTACACCACGATGTTTATGCGCGAGTGTTGAAGATCGCGTCGCCTCCCCCCAATCACCACCCTTTTTCGCAAGGGGGGGGGTGGGGGAGATCCGAATCGGCTCATGTGGGCTTGGCGAAGAGGAAAGACCTCCTCCAGTTTGTGTGCTGCGATTCAATTGGAGAGGAGGGTGAGAAAAGTGTCTGCCATGAAGCGACGAGAGGAAACGAACACAAATGGCACGGAGGAAGAAGAGGTGATAAAGAGGTGGAGGATATTTGCAATGTCATTCCTACGCCTTTGCGTTTCTTGTTCATGTTGGAGCGGGTTGTCACTCTCCCGTTAGGAGAAGCAAGGGTTGCTATTTTTATTTTCTTCCTCTTGCCGAGTGTCTTACGCCCTTCTATCACGCTACTTCTTGTAGTTGCCTTCACATATGTTTACTCTCACTCTTTTTTTTTTTTTTCTTGTCTTTCAATCAATCCGTAGGCTTGACATCCTAGGTTGGATCCAAGGATCTAAGGGAAGATACTACATTAAAGGTGAAGAGACTCATTCCCCTCCCCCTGGGGTGTGGCATTCACTGCGCGGAGTCTTGGTTGTCGTTCAACGCGTTAAAAAAAAAAAGGGATAGTGAGGTTGAACGAGTTGCACATAACAGATACATACGTTCTTGCTATCAATACACATAACAGCGATTGTGTGTCCCAGGGAGGGGAAAATAGGGCAATATACACACACACACACACATATATATATATATATATATATATATATATATATTTATATACACACCTATTTATATACGCTTGTACGTGTTGCATATTGTACCTATACAAGCTAGGGCTTTTGTTTTTTTGGGGGGTTATCTCTCTATATACGGAGGTATTTTATACACAAGCTCGGGGGTTATTGTAACATCAAATTTTTTGGGGGCATATTCACCTGGAGGAAGAGAGTAATAGTGTGGGGCGGGGGGAAAAGTACGGGTGCACAACGCGCTAAAGTCTGAGAGGGAGGGTTGCGGTGGGCAGTAAGAGCGACGAATAGCCAGAACATCGGAAGAGTAGAGGAAGAAAGCGTAGTAGGTAGCCCAAGAAAAGGAGGAGGGAAGGGAGGGAATACCATAGCGTGTAGTGTGTGTATATATATATATACATATATACATATAATATTGGGGTGATTGAGTTCCAGCTTGAACTTCATCGCTTGTTGGTTTTTGTGCTTCCTTTTTACTACTTTAACTGATATTTTGTGCTATTTGGTTTTTTAATTCTTCTTCTTTAGTTTTTTTTTTTTTTCATTGCCTTGTTTGATACAAAATTTATTTATTGATTGATTCCCACTCTTTCTTCTGACTTCTTTTTTTCTTCTTGATTTTTCTCTTGCTTTCGTGCGTGCGCTTTCCCAGCCTTGTATTTTTATTTTTATTTTTGGCGTTGAGGGTGGTGTCGTCTTGCTGCGTTGGTTTAGCACTTCTTTTTGTTTTTTTTTTCTTTAATCTCTTTCCTTGTGTGGGCCAGCCGTTTGCTTACCACTCCCTTTTTTCTCCAAACGCGGTTCCACGTGTTTTTTTTTTTTTTTCTGTTTGCGTTTTTACTATCGAACATTTGGTTGTCTGAGTTTCCGTTGGCTCGTTTTTTCTTCTTTTTTTTCTTTTTTTTGTTTGTTGTTTTTTCCCCCGCTTCCTTTGCTGGTTTTCTCTTTTCTCTTTTTTGTTCACCCTCCCCCCTTTTCCGTTTCTCTGCCCACCTGTTGGTCGGTGGTGCTAAGAGTTTCGCGCGCCCACCCATCCATCCACCTCTTTGCAAAAAAAAAAAAAAAACAAAACAAAACAAAAAAAAAAAACAAAACAAAACAAAAAAACGAAAACAGTCGGAACTTCAGATACACACGCACGTGCGTTGTGGTTAAAGGACAGGCGGGGTGAGTGTGTGAGTCTGTGCGTGCGGGGGTCGAGGAGAGAAACAGAGACCGCCCGTGTTGGAAGAGCCAGGAAGAGTAGGTTAAGTTCTGCCAAATCGAGAGCAATAAGGGAATAAAACAAAAAAAAAAAGACAAAGATAAGGGAGTGAGTAAAAGGTATACTTTACACGTACATATCATACCTTACAAAGGGAGGGAGGTGCAGTGAGAGAGAGATCGTGCGTGTGTGTGCGATTTCAACTATTTCATCACTCATTGAAGGAGGAATTTAATTGACGTAAAATAAAATATCGCCCTCCTTTTTTAAATTATTTTTGTTGAGTGTGTGGTGTGGTGGGGTGTGGAGGGGAGGGGGGTTTGTTCGTGGTGCTTTTATTGCCGCCGTGTTTGCTGTTGCGGCATACTAATATCACCATAACTGCAATCGTTGCTGCTACGTCCGCAAGCGTCGGCAGTGTTTGATGGGACACGAGACAACAAATCAAGCCTTGAGGAAAGGGACGAGTTGCATTATTCTCTGGCAGGAAGCTGAAACAAAGGAGGCAGTCTCAATGGGAGAGTCTTCTTGGAATACCAGGAAAAGGAAGGCTCTTGCCAAACCTTTTGCCGAGCAAGTTCAGCGAAAAGATTCTGTCAGGGGTGCTGATGTATCCCTACCGAGCGAATCATTGCTGGGGGGGGATATCCCTACCTCTGGCAGCTCAACTGACGCCGCAGTGATGGTGAATGCTAGTGAAAGTGGCGAGATATCGACACCGGTTTCTGGGGGGCCTACCCAAGTCGTTCAGATGGACTGGGCTCTCAGTCGCGTGCACTATCTCCCAAAACAGGGACGATCAAAAGGTGGAAATGGGAAGAAACATGCATTCCATGTTATTCCTCGAGGGGTTTCGATTCTTCCCCTGCTTCTTACAGAAGAATCGGTTGCTTCTACTCACTATAATGCCGATGATGCATCGGCTTTTTCCCTCAACCCGATGAACCCCCCCGACGTGGGTGAGAGCAATGGGAAGGAGTCTGTCAGCGACGCGAACGCAGTGTGGGCAGGGGGGCGAAGTCGACAGCGAAGACTGCAAAAAAGCCTCCAACAGTCACAGCAATATCAAAACCAAAGGAATGATTCTCATGGTAATTCTCACCAAAGGGGAGGATGGGAGGCCATGTGTGTACCTACTACAGTGAAGGGCTCCGATAAGTTAAAGGATCATCTCTCCAGTGTGCCACTTCACCACGCGGAAATGTCGCACAATGGAGAGGTGAGTATCGGGGGACAGTCATCTGCACGCGCTTCGTCTGGCGCTTCTATTCTCTTGTGGCCTTCCTCCAGTGAAAATTCTACCATGGATTCTGTTCCTAGACGGGTGTGTAGAATGCCCTCACCTCCGCGTTCCGACATTTTGTTTGGGCGCGCGAACGCAAACATGAGACTGGACTGGAGAAATGTTCTTGCAGGTGGGGCACAGAGTGACACTGGCCGACAGAGGTCTGTGGGATCATTTAGTGGGCGCCATACACGTTTGCATCAGATGTTATACACAATGATGGAACCGCCTGCCCCTGTGACGTGGGTTCAGTATAGACAGTGCAGGCGACTGTCAGGGTACACGGAGGCCTTAAGGGTGTCACAAGAGGCGGGACTGCAATGCATCTCACAGAAATATCTGGGCTCCCACTCAGATGTTTGATGTTCAGCCGAATAAACGGATATTTAGTTACAAAAGGGTGAAAAATAACGAAGCGCTTGGTCAAGAGAGCGACTGGAAAAACAACAACAACAACAAAAAGCTTATTCCTCCCCCTTCTTTCCTCCCTATCGCCTCTTTATGGATGTGGAAGTGAAGCACGGATGTGCAAGGATCTGAGGTGTTTATCTTTCCTCGTTCTTGCTCATATGGGGTGGAGGCAATGAAAGAAGAGGAAGAGGGTCGAATGATGACCGGATGGAAGGGAGGGAATACCATAGCGTGTAGTGTGTGTATATATATATACATATATACATATAATATTGGGGTGATTGAGTTCCAGCTTGAACTTCATCGCTTGTTGGTTTTGTGCTTCCTTTTTACTACTTTAACTGATATTTTGTGCTATTTGGTTTTTTAATTCTTCTTCTTTAGTTTTTTTTTTTTTTCATTGCCTTGTTTGATACAAAATTTATTTATTGATTGATTCCCACTCTTTCTTCTGACTTCTTTTTTTCTTCTTGATTTTCGAGAGCCTGCGGCAGGAATGGTCGACGCCCACAGCCAATATCATGAAAACAGAATCTATTCATATTTTTTATATTTTATACATGCAGGCGGCGCCGCATAGATTTCCTTCGTGAAAAAAAGGGTAAGTGTACATCAGCAATTTTATCTTCCATCATAGAGATGTTGACGAACATTCGCCTAGCGTACTCTGACGTGGAATGGAGAGTATGTGCATGAGAGCTTTCACGGCATTTGCCAGTCACCACAGTCATTGAGGCGTTCTCTTTTTTCATATCGTTCTGAACAAAGCCCTCATTTCATTTCTCACATTGATGGCACGCTAAGTTTGGACGAAAGAGGGAACTTAATTGTGAAGTTCGGTAACAATCAAAAGGCAGATTTCTCTAATCTACGCTATTCACTTGTGTCTTTCTTCATGCCGCGTAACGAAGTTTTTCTACAGGCTTTTAGCAAAGCTAGAGAGGGACTGGGCGCCGAATGGGCCGCCCTCGAACTGCGAGAGCCCCAACTGATGCATGATTGCGTAAGTGTACGGGCGCAATTGGAATGGCAAGTCTCGGAAATCCAGCAGTCGTCAAATGACTAAGTTCAGATGCCGCATG
>JASANU010000679.1:0-22874 GCA_030849675.1 Trypanosoma platydactyli | reverse complement strand
TCGTGGGAGAGAAATTGATAATAGCAGTGGGTTTGACCATTCCCCTGCCGCAGGCTCTCAGGAAAGCGCGCGACACGAGGAGTTGCATATTCCCCCTTTTAAAAAATCTTCCTCTGCGAGAGTGATCTCACCGACGTTGATTAGATCTGCAACGTCAACAGTACTCCACCCCAAACTGCCCACAACAATGTCCGATCCATTCCACATCCTCAGTATTTATTCACTCATCGCTGCCGTCATCATCACGTTCTGCTACGTTTACAACCTTCGTGCAGTCTCGTTTCGGTGCATCAGAGTTTGCACCGAGACAGCATTGCCTGTATCCTAGCCCATCAAATCATTCTCGCCGGCTCTCGCGACTACCTTCTTGGAAATCCTGTGTGCACTAACTGATGAACGGTGGTGGTAGAACACCTCATTCAAGGAAATACAGAAAGATATTCTTTCCACTTGCGTCAGAGAGTTTGTAGTGCGACACATCCATGAAGATGAGAGAAAAGGCAACGTCGCTGCAACAGTGCAATGTGCGGACCGAATCTGCAGCAGTGACTGACACACCAACTCGAGCAGAAGCGGCAGCAGAAGCGCACGCAACTCGTCATCCTCGTGGCGTTCATTACATGCACGCGCCGAGCTCGTCAACAGCCGAAAGCGCAGGAGAGTCATCCCCACAAGCCACGTACATGCCGAGTGCATCACCTCGCCAGTCTCAGAGGCTGCCACCAACTTATTTAGAGCAACGCCCCTCTGGCACTCATCCAGAGGCAAGTACGGCGTGAGAGGATAGCTGAGGAAAAACAGGAGAGGCAGGAAAAGAATTAAAATCGTCTACGCCTTGTACTTTCCTTTCGTTTAGAAAACGAGGGAAACCCGCGTGTTAGTGCTCAATGTTACATTCATGATGTCAAAATGAGATAAAAATACAACATGAGAGTCTGAACGGGAGCCACACTGTTGTCCACAACCTTTTTGTACTGACAAAAAAAAAAACTGGGAGCGAGGCACAGGTAGCGTCAGTTCCCCCCCCCCACAAATCGCCGATGCACTGTTCAAGATACACCTCCTCCAGTTTCTTGATTCAGCCAAAAGCTGATGCGTCTATCACCTTTTTGCAATCAGAGAGAACCATCTTTAGAAGAGATCGGCCCCCTTACGCAGGTCGCTGATGCTTTCATTCGTGACGGCTATTTTTATTAATCCCAGTGAGTGCAGCAGCGGAAGTGTGTCAAGAGCACTAACGTGCGTTAGCTGACTGCGGTGCAAGACACACACACAGCGCTCCTGCAGCGTATCGATGAGTCAAATATGGCGTAAATGTCGCCGTTTGACACGTGATCATTTAGAGAAAGTGCCTTCATTCCAGGAAGCTCTTGTGGAAGAGCGGTGCTCGGCAACTTCACTCTCCGTTGCACGTGCAGCTATACATAGGGAACAGCGAGGAGAGCGAGACGTGTGTACAGAAAAGATAGTGTCGTCAGCTTGAACCCCCTTTCCGATCATGACTTTCTCTTAATTTGGGGCCAGACTTGCGATACTGATGTTGTTTCATTCGTCCACGACACATTCGTATTCAGACGACATTTCTAACGTCGACGCGCTCCGAAACGTTTTCAGTCAATCGTTGTCGTGGTGTGTGGCATCGCCTGTAGTTGTTGCCAGTCATTCTGTTCACGCGTGCATTCATGGGTCCCGACTTGCAATGCAGCGTGTGTGATAAACATTGTGCCTTTGTGCCTGTGTTTGTGTGTGTCCGAGTGCATCCCTACGCTCGTGGAGCAAAGAAAAGGAAAGAGAGAATACATGTGTTGGAGTTGTATTTATATAGGAAGAATTTACATGTATATGAAGCCAGCAAACGGACCTGTGAGAGGTGAGAGGCGTTTTTTCCACATCGAGTGTTCTACTACCAACCATAATGTCACCCCTTCCTGTTTCCATTCTGTTTATTTTCCCTTGCAGCCAACCGCATGGACCTGTCCGCTACTATTGTGCGTGCCTCTGGAAATCACAACGCTTCTCTCTCCAAACGGCAACATCCCAACTCGTCCATCGTCCTACTTAAATGGGTTCTTATCATCCTCCGCCTGGCGCTTCTTTGTCCAGTATTTGGTGTACCGTGCTTGAGCGATGCTATCCTGAAAAGGCGGGCGGTACTCTGCCCATGCCTGATAGCGGATGAGCACCTCGCCCCATGTCAGGGCGCACTTATCCACTGGAGGTTCCTCTTTTTTCAGCGCCTTGGCAACGCACACACGGTGTGCGAACTGCGCATTTTCCAAGTGTTTATGGAGTGCCTCACTGGGTGTCATGCTTCTGATGGCCTCGTTGGACATGTCGTGAAAAGCGAATTCAGCGGACATAATTGAGGCTGTCACCTGTTATTACTGCGATTAGGGGTATGTAACGAATATATTCTGTTCGCTTTGTTGAAGGAAATTTAATCACTAGTGAGTGTTGGAGTAGAAAGAGGGAAAAAAAAAAATCTAGTTGGGGAGGTTGATGGTTTGAAAGGACTGATGTCGTTCAGATTGGACAGACATCAACAAGCCACAGGTCACCACTCTTCTAAAATTAAAATACTTCACTTTCGATTTCACTGCACCTCACAATCGTCGGGAGTGGGTCTTGCAGGAAGTCTCCGAGAAGTATGAGGAGCAGTTGGAGAAGCTGCCCGTGACAGCCGTGCCACGCATGCGTGACTTTTCTGCGGGAATTGCTCCTTATCGTCGGGTTGCTGTTGTTGTTCTCTTTCTTGCTGTGGTGGTGGTGGTGTCTCATTGGAAGGTTTCTCCATATTGGCGCACGCTAAGCGTTTAGCGAGCATATGTGCAGCTATCCGCACTGCTGTTGTCTCGCAGAACAACACCTCATCGCGAAGGGCCAGAGCCAAGTCCTCGCAGGAGGCACGGTAGCCACGTCCCATCGCTTCCCCCATCGTCTCTTGATTCCCCCGCATGGCAGCCTCCAAGCAACGAGTGGTGCACTCTTGCAGCGGTCGGGGACACTCCAACTCAGTATGTGGTTTGGTCTTGCAGTGCTCAACGGCATTGAATACGCGTGTCAAAAAACCCAAACCACTCAATGCTTCGCACAGAAGCTCGTGTGTACGACTTGATGGGGCGCACTGCCCCATCTTACGATCCTCGACAGTTTGCAAAGTTGCTACCTGTTCAAATGCAGCAATTCGGCCCATCTGCTCTCTTACTTGGCACTGAAGTGCGTGCACCTCGTGCTCTCTCTCCTCTAATCGCTTTCGCAATGCCTCTTCCACGCCATTGTCGTCCTTCTTACGGAAATCCTGTAGATGAAGAGCGGTATTCCTCACACTTAACTCATGCAGACGTTGCTCAAGAAGTGCCTCATGCACGGCATGCGCCTTCACCTGATCTCGAAGTCGCTCGTTTTCTATGCGGTATCGCGTGATCAGCCTCTGAAGCGCGGGATCCGCCACATTCTCAACAAAATCCGACCGCCCCTGCGAGACAGAGCTACTGAGTGGGGGAGAAGATACGTCACTTGGTCCCGTCAGATGTGAAGCTGAAGCAGAGCCGTTGCGTCCTTCAGTAGTACTCCTGGAATGTGGCAAGTAGAAGGCAGTACCAGTGGGCCGCGGGTGCAATATGTTTGGCTGGTCGCGCCACATCCCGCATATTTTACACAAGATTCTGCGCCCTTTTTTTTCCCTCCTTGTATACATATATACATATATATATATATATAAATTTATATATGTATATATATGTGTTGTGTGTGTGTGGGGGGGGGGGGGGGGGTAAATGTTTGTCGAGAACAGGTGAAACATCGGACACCCCGGTTGTTCAATCGAGAGATGGAGGAAAGAAACATGGGAGCTGCAATGTCAATGAGAGCAGCAGGAGCATGCAAGCATCTACACATAATGCATACCGAAAAAAAAAAGAAGGAAGCCGTCGTCACTTACTGAACTAACAATCAACTGTCACATGACTTTGTTTGCATTCCACTTTTCCATCAATGACCCGTGGTGTCTCTTCTTCTCCTCCCTCATCCTTCGTTGGGTTTTTTGTTCATGTTGTTGCCTTTCTTTTTAGACTCTTCCCCACTACCTTGACCTTCGTATTTCCTCCGTACTGCAGATGCTTGAGTTGCCACCACAGCTCTACACACACACACACACACACATATATATATATATATACACTCACTCACTCAGAGCCCTTGCGAACGGAGCAGGATTTCCCCTGCATACGTACACACGTCTTATTTCCTCCTCCGCTCAATGTTCCGTCTCCTTCCCCGCCAATAACCCGCTACCCGAGGGCTTGTGTGGGTTGAATGCGTGGCCACCCCACGTCGGAACCGCCGGTCGCTGTGGTGGCGTCATGAAGAGACGTCGCGAATTTTCTGCTGTCCAGCATGTCGGGAAAGAACTGTCGCGTTTTTTCGTCGCACGTTGCCGCGTATCAAGTGAGGAATCTCCGCTCAAACACCCGGGGTCACTGCAAAGCGTCACACCGGAAGACGGCAGCTCAAGCGACGGCAGCTCAAGCGACGGCAGCATCTCTGATACGGTGGAGAAATCCGATGACACATTTGCTACAGTTCCTGCCGTCGTCGCCGATGTGGAGGCACGGTAACGGAGAAGATATGCCCGCCATGAGCTGTCACTGTCAATGTTATCACTTCCCGCCTTGCGCTGTCGTCGTGTCTCTCGGATCCGTGAAAGCATTGCTGCAAAGGCCTCAATGGTTGACGGTAAAACAATATCCGTCAGGTCAAGAAGACATAGCTTCACTGTACCGTGGAGGGGCACATGTGCAAACGCCTTGTAACGCTTCTTGGAGGCCTCAGTCTGCGTAAATGTTACAATCTCCTCAACAGGGGCGTCTATAACGCTCTCAAGTTGTGAGCCTCGAGCATTGGCGTCGTCAAGAAGCATTCTGAATGTAATGGGGTGAATGTAATACGGCTGCCCCTCCGACTCCCCGTACAACTCATATGTAACTTCCCTGTCTATGCTCGAAGGTCTAGGAGCAATGGGGGGGGAATTGCGAAACCCCGTTGTCGCCAGTACCAAAGGAGCTCCTTGGTCCTGCAGTAACATTTTTAGTGAGTCCCTGAAGGACCGCTCCACTTCGTCGTCAAACTGAGTCAACGGTCTCGGAAACGTGGACATCTCACTCAGTCTGTCCGAAATAGCAACACAATCAAGGTGACGCAGTGTGGACTCACTATCCGTTGTCGCAAGGACGTACCGGCTATGCGTCGCCGATGGCTCGCCGTAAAACGGAAGCTGTAGCTCATCGTCTGTCATGGGTGGCATATTCCAGCGGTGATCGTCATGTCGAAACAAGACGCAAGATCCCTTCTGGTGCTTCAGAAGGGTAAATCTGGCACGCTTCCCAGGACATGGAGATTCAGATGGTTGAAAGATGCAAGGTCGCAGCACACTTGACGCAACGAAGTTCTGGCATACCGGGCACGTACACTGCCTGTTCTCCGCCTTCCATTTCGAGAGGTACTGTAGCATACACGGGAGACAAAAAACATGCCCGCAGTCAGTGATGCGCGCGGCCACTGGTGTGTCGAGACATATTGGGCACTGAAACTCATCCAAAGTCCACCGGACAACGACAGCCGAAACGGCATCCCATGGCGGCGCTGAGTCCCCACACATGAGAGCTTCATTTAGCCTCCGTTGACCCTGGGGGAGCCCAGGCATTGATTTCATTCCCTGTACTTCAGGTAAGAGCAAAAACTGAAAGTTATGCAGCATGTACGCTCGCTTAAGTATGGCGGGATCGACACCCCGCCGATGCACTCTTGGATGGCGAGTTACAGTAGGTGAGTCCTGGAGTTCGTATATAAAATTGCTGATCCCCTTCGCCGGAACCCCACGGCTGCCTTTATTGCGTCTAGGCATGAGTGGGTTTACGTTGCCTTTTGTGTTTCTGCCGGTTTTTCCCACTTGAGGATATGGAGATAGACGTGAATTCGCCCCGTGCGGACTCCGCACCACCCCAAATATATACCGTATGGGGAATCGAGTCGTTTGCGGATGCGTGTGGGGGGGGGGCAATAACAACTGAGGGCAGAAGTACTAGTCTTGCCGCCACCAATAACGACTACTACTATTACACTACGCGTGCCGGTCGTGAGGTGGTAAAAACTGTAGGTGTGGAAACACACCACACACTCTCCTATAGGATTTCGTTGCTCGCACGTACCAGGCGCAGGATTGGCTGACCAGTAGTGTGATGATGGTGAGCCAGGTTCTCACTTGCACAAGCGCCCACTACTATCACCACCTAAGGCAACAGAAACAAAGAGGAGAAGCAGCGAAACTGTAAGTGCAGCAGGCAAGAGGCAGAGGAAATATATGTATATAGTTAAAAAAAGGACACGTTAGTGGAAGCGGAAGATCGTAGCTTGTAGAGAAAGGGATTTTTGCAACACAGAAGCACACAAAGAAGTAACAACAACATGAGAGAGGAAAACATCACGCACCTGCTGCCACATCCACAAGGAAGTAAGTGCCTGCAATCATGGTGTTTCCATGCTGCCGCATCTCCACGCGCAGTGCCACACAAACTGGGTACGTGTTGCCTGAAGTAAAGAGCGGGAGGCCGATTTGGTGGCGCCATGGCGGCATGCGGTACGCCGCAAAAACATGAGGAACAGCAGCAACCACATCCACAGGCTCCTCGTGCAACAGCTCACCGTGAGCCAACGTCTGCTGAGCCACGATTGTCCACAGTCGACGCATATTATTGCCGCAAACAACATGCGGCGCCAGCAACCCTGCTTCAGCCAACACGTGACAGAAGTCAGCGACACACCGGTCGAGTTGCCACGGAGGCACCACATCTTCACCCTTTTCGCTGGCACACTGCTTGCCCCCCTTAAATAACGCACTATGAAAAATCGATCCACACGAAAGCCTTTTTACGTCGCCAACGAGGGCAGTTGTCGACCCAACTTCCCCATCGAAACTCGCGTGTGGCAGCGGCACCTCAGTATCGCTTTCCCGTACATCATACGCATCACCTGCTGTGCCTGTGAGAACCATAGTGGCAACAGCCTGATGCGTGCTGCCGAAAAGAGACAGGCGTATGTCCTTTTTTTTGCGATGTGATGAGGATGTCAGCTCAACAGCCCCCATCGCTGGGTGCTCGGGGTTAAATGGGGGGTACATTGTGTAGTACACAGAATTAAGAAGCCCAACAGAGTGCCAAAAATCCCCCATTGGTGCATGTAGCATCTTCACATGGCTTCCTCGCACGGGGCGGGGAACCGTTGCAAACTCTGCAAGGCTTTGCAAAAGCGAGTGGAAGTACATGCCTGGAACGCCGCTGTGGTGAAGCGGTAAGCGCTGAAACGGCATCATGATCGGCTGCAGTGCAAAGTTCACTGACAGTGCCGGCCCTGAGAGCGTCTGGTACGGCTGGGCAGCGGCAATAAGAAGCTTCCACGGAAGCTCGACTGTGGAACCCTTCTGTGGGAGCACAGTGGATGTCATACCTGCACTCTCACTGTGGCTAATGTCCAGGTCACGGGAAGAATGGAGCGGCAACACGTAACAACAATAATAACAACAATTAATAACAATAATAGTTTAAAAAAACACCACTGTTGAGGAATACGCTTTTCCCCTTCTTTACCACCACCACCACCTCTCATTTCGCTTTCCCGGAAGGAACACTGGATGGAGAAGACTTAGGCATGTGGCAATGATGAAGGGAGATACGCTGTGAACACAAGACGAAAAAACTCAATGAAGACAAGAGAAGAAAAAAAGGGGGGACACCGTAGACTCTAAAGTTCACAGGCTTCAATGGCATCCGCCAAGAACAAACTCCATCCCCAGAACATACCTTAATATGCATTGTTCAACGTCGTAGACGACATGCTCACAGTAGATCAGCGGGGCATTGATATTCGGATCCTCCACAACACATCATATCAGCCACAACATGTCATCCATCACTACTGCAGCGGCAGAGGCAGAGTAGATTCCCCAAACACTCCTTGCAGTGTCTGACTCCGGCTACAGTTTCTCCATACGTTGCCCATTGAAGAGCTCTTCTTTGCTTTCCAAATACAGCCTCACAGAGCAGCAGCAGCAGCAGGTCGGTACCGCACACAGGGCAGCAGTACTTTGCCGACTTGGGGCAGAGATCGGTTGTGTAGATCCCTTTTCCGAAGATGTATCCCGTGCACGGGGGTCCTTGGTGGTGCAATACGGAACCCTGGCAAACGAATACCTATGAATTTTGTGACACGTGATCCATGCCACTGCGTCTGCCGGTTGTCGAGCTGCTTAAAAGCCCCTTGCCGAATATCCTCTTTGTCCCACTTCACCTCGAACACATTCTTCAGTCTGACGGAGTTAAATCCATCTGTAGGGCTCCACGTACTCTTCACGTACCCCACAATGCGCTAAAAAACCGGGTCTGTGGAAGGCGACCGCCGCATATTGCATTTCAGGCTCTGGCATGCGTCCTTTAGAGGATAAATACCACTTACCTCGCCGTTTCCGCAGAGCGTCGCAGCGACCCTTAATTTGCCACAAGCTTCCAACATTTCCATCTTCTCCCTCAGCATTGGATTGATAGTTGTCATTGGCAGTCTTTGAATCCAAAAGACATGCAGAATCAGCGTGTAGAAGCTACTCCCCCCAGTTTCCAAATTGCTAGAGGTCCTGCTTCGAGACACCGTTCAGGAGTGCTGTAGTACATGCTTGACATCAGCAAATGCAACCGCGTTCTTCCGCCTATCGACACCCACACGATCCCACCCCACGCGTGGAGAAAATACTCTCCTCCACCACTCTTTTCCAGGGAATAGAGGACGCAATTTTTGTTGGTGTTTTCGGGGGAGGAGAGGGGGTTGTTCTGGTTAAGTGTAGACTGATACACGCCATCATTCTTCCAGAAAGAAAAAAGGTAAGATCCGTGTGATAATACATTTACAACACCATCTTTTTTTAGTTAGTTGCGCTAGCGTCTGCCACCAGTTGCATCCCTGGTTGCAGCTGCTGCTTTCTTCGGTGCCGGCGCCGTTTTGGTCTCCGCCATCCTCGATTCCACCTGCCCGCTAATTTCCCCCTGTCCCCTCATTTGCAATGAATCAAATGTAGAACAAAACAACAGCAGATAGAGAAGTGAAAAAGATGGAGTGCTGACACAAACGATACCATTATCAATACTAGCCATTACCACGCCATTGTGGACGCATGATTACAACAGTGACGAAAGAAATTGACGATACTCAACTTCCCCCATAACCCAAACTTTGTCGTTCCTCTTCTTACTGCTGCCCGTCACTACCCCCCTCAGATGTCAGCTAAGCTGCCGTGCAAGCGACTCTGCCCGCAAAGCAAGATTCTGGGAGGTGAGTGCAAGCACCTGGCCTCGCAGGTCCACGATAGACTGACGCAGCTGATATGTGTTTCGGCGTTCAGCGGCCAACAAAAGACACCAATTCTCCCGCTCCTCCATGCGGCCACTCCTCTCGCACTGGAGCGCCTCAATCAACTCCCGCGCCCCGGTCATCTCCAAGGAGTTCTTGCTGCGGCCGTCAATGTTGTACTTGGGAACGGCAACCCCTACTGGATTTCCCTCCACTACATCAGCCAGAACGGGAGTGGCGGAAAAAAAGGCCTCTTCATCGCCGTTGCAGTCACTGCTGCTCTCCCGCATGGTTTGCGTTATGTCCTGCTGGCTGCCATGCATTGGTAGCGCAGATCCCAACCCGCAGGGAGCACCATCCCCCATATCCACTGAACATGACGACATGGACGTACTGACAGGAAAAACCGAAAGGTCCATTGAGTTGGAGGAGACGAACGGCTTGAGTGCATCGCACGCGATCCCCGATGCAGGAACCTCTCCAACGCTGCCAACGCACCAGGAGAATTTAGCGGGCTTCACCCACTGACAATCTTTTGGTCGCTCAAGACAATACGCCGCTATATCTAATTCTTCCGGCCCCTCAACGACAGTCACCATGCTTCCACCTCTCGCCTCGGCAGATGCAGCGAATTGTAACGCCGCCGCAAGCGCGGACATATCCGTAGCCGCACTCAAGTAGAAAAACATGTCATATTCTGATGGGATCTTCAACCCTACCTGCGGCGCCAAACCGTTCCAAGTGTGCACCTCCGCTATGTTCTGGACCGCCACACAGCGCTGGATGCTTCCGCTCTCTGTGCAGGAATATAAGTGCGTTGGTGTGATTATAACAAAGCGCCGCTGTCGCTTCCCGCGTCGGTTTACCTTGAGCACCTCTGTCATGTACAGAATAGGGACATCCTGCAGGAGACAGAAGGCATCCGTCATGCTCTGCGGAAGCACAGCGAGATCCCCATGCATAACGGGAATTCCTTCTATTTCGCACATAATTACCCACTCGCACAGACGCCACTTCTTACCGGTAAGAACAAGAGAGCAAGAGCAGTAGCAACAACAATGATTTAGGTTCAAAAAAAAAAAGAAAGAGGAAACCAAGGACACAAGGTAGTCCACTGGCAGAGCATTCAAACCAGAAGTCCCTCATGAACATCACGCATCGGGCGTTCCAAACAGCTCTTCATGTATGCGTTGGAACCAACGCTGCCTCCCCAGATGAGCTGAGGTCCATGTTCTCCAGGTCCTCAATCGCCATGGCAACGATCTCCTCCACATGGTGGTTGATACGCCCACCGTTGGGGTCCTTTACACGACCGTACTTGATATTGAGGAGTTGCATCAAAACCTCCTTCCGCAGTCGATCAGGGTCCACCACGTAGTTCTGCAAGTACGCCCCACTCGTGTACTTAAGGATCTGAGTAATCTCAAGAGGCACCAGCCAGTCCGCGGGGTAGTAGTGACGTGTCTGCTCCCACAGCAGCGGTAGGTCATCGTGCGGAGCCTTCCCCTCACGCAGCAGGACACTGCGTTGGTGCAGTAGCGGCCATGGCGGGCGGCGCGGGTCGTTCTTGCGGCGCTTCTCCGCCTCCAGCTCGTCCGGAAGCTCAAGCGGACCGGCTTTTTTTGTCTCCTTTACGGTAAACACTGAGAGGAACGCCACAGAGGCAATGAAGCTGAACAAGAAAAGCGACTTTAGGGTGTACGGCTCGATTGGCTGCGACTCACTGCCGAAGAACTGCTTTGCATTCACGAAACGGCAGCATGTTCGGCGCAACATTTTATTTCACTAGTTTCAAGACTTCTTCTTGGCTTTGCTGGTGTTAGGGCCACCGACACTGTTCGCGGATGCGTGGAACGGGATGCTCCTATGATGTCCATACAACAAACAGACAGGCAGGAAAAAAAAAAAAGAGGGTGTGGGTGAGGAAGAAACGTGGGACGTGACAAACACAGATACAGTATAGATCTGCCCATACCGACAGTGCACAACACTTGCCTCCTCCCCTCTCTGTTTGGCGTGACGGCAAACATGTATGTATGTATGTACAGACTCTCCCCCCACCTGATGTTTCTCCCCTTTTTTCCAGATTCATACGGGCCCGCCTGAATCACGTTCCCTCTTCTCTTCGTCCCCTCCCCTTCACCTTCTGTTGCGTGATGCATTCTGTTGTACTGCTGATCCCATCCGCGCAGTAGTGACGCTGAAGACACCGCACACAGACACACACAAGTACACGGATGAATAGAAGGAAATAGAATGAATGAACTGAAGAGACAAGCCAGAAGCAACAACAACAACAAAAAAAAAACATACGGACGCACAGAGTCGCACCATGAATGTGTGCGTTGGGAGACCGACTACACATAGAAGAAAAAAAAATGGGAGGGTATCTGCTTCAGTACTGCACATTGAATGGGTAGAGGAGAGGACTATCTTTCCCCGCGTTGCCTCTGCCGCATTGGCGCATGGCACAGGGGGCAGTTGTGAAAGCGATCGGCCTCCACGTCAATGATGCGGTGACGACACACCCTGCACTGCCAAAAGTCCTTGGAAGTAATGCAACGGCCTGAAACGATGCACACGTAGAACGGGTTTCGGCACCGCACGCAGCACGCTGCCCACTCCTTATTAAAGGCATCGCACTTGGGGCATTTCACGCGATCAACAGAGCTGTCTTCCGGCTTGTGCTGCGTGAATATTTTCGTCGCTAGTTCGGCAAAGCAACGCCGTGGGTCTTTCAAAGAAACGGTTGGGTACGTGAGCTGTGTTGCAGTCACCAGACCTTTGGACGGTTTTGTGAGCTGCAGAGAAGTCGTCGTCCCGTCGAGCTGCGTGGCGCCGCCAGCCGGTGCGAGGCCCTTGTTGGCGACGGTGTTACTATGCGCACTACCTGTCCTGTTGGTGACGTCAAGGTCCATTGTCATGTCCATGAGTCGCAGCTGACTAGGCGCTGCGGGGCTCACACCTTTATGCCGCTGATCTTCTGTCTTCTCCGCGTCGAGCTGCTCCGCCGTCTCAAGACGAGTGAAGGCCTTGCTGCAAATGCCGTAGTTCTTCGCCAAATACGCCGTGAGGGCGATGAGACTATAGCTGTCCACAGGACTGATGAGGCCGTCGTAGTCCATCAGCCGCATCGCAACGTTTAGCGCATATGAAAGGTTGTGCCGTAGGATATGTTGCTGGCAGAGCAGAAAGAAGTGAAATGCCTCAGCACCGCGCCATGCCTCGTCGAGCACCCGCTCCGTCGTCGTGGTAACTCGCTCCGCATGCAGAAGCGCGTCCACCGCAGTAGTGCCATCACCATTCAGCGTCATTCTCTTTCGGCGGTACTTCTCAATCTCGAGTGCGGAAAGCACGTAGAACTTCTTGGCGCGCAGAGGCTCCGTGAGGGCAGCGTTCTGTCCGAGTCGTGCGAGCAGTAGCGCAGCCTCGTTGTGTTGTCCAGCCTTCCGGTACAACTCAATTGCATCCGGCAGTCGGCCCCTTTCAACAAGCCGTGTTGTGTGGCGGACAAGCTTCGGGGCGACATCTGTCAGTTTGTGCGTCTCCGCAATGGACATGGCACGGTCCCACTGGTGGAGCTGCACACATCCGTCGACCGCAAGCCTCACCTCACCTGCGGAGAGAAACACGTGAGACGCCTCCTCGCCAAGACCAACAGAGAGCAACATCTGGCCAATCTTGAGCAGTAGCTCCCTGTCATGTTCAGCGCTTGCTGCGAGCTGCGTGAGGAGATCGTAATCCTCCAGCATGAAGAATGCGTGGGCGAGTTTGTGGAACTGCTTACTCTGCGTGTAGTACTGTGACGCCTTGGTCCATTTGTGCTGATCTGCGTAGTCATCGCCAATGTTCTCCCACGCTTTTCGCATATGAGACTCGTCCCCACCGCCCTCCTGCACGAGTTGCACAACGCGGAACCAGTTCCCGGTGCGGTAGCACAGCTCCAGCGCGAGGTCCTTGCGGTCAATCTCCTTGTATATCCTCTCTGCCTCTTCAAAGTGGTGGTAATAGGCGTAAATTTCTGCAAGTTGCTTCCTCGAGTCGTCAAGCATTCGGACACGCTTTACAAATTGAATCGCCGGGTAATCCCGACAGCGGATCACCGCCATCTCCGCGTTGTCAAAGTCGAGCTGCATAAGTGCGTGCTCCGCGAGTACTGCCCACAACTTCGGGTGTGGGCGATCGTCCACATACCTGAAAGCCTCTTTTATCGGTGCAGTCTGCATGACCTCCTTTGCCTCCCGCAACACGCGGGTCTCAACGTCCACAATGTAGTCTTTGCGGGGCCGCTCTGGATCCTGCATCAACGCATCGAGGTGAAGCGCACGTACCTTGAGGGACCTGAATTTGCATATGTATGCCGTTGAGTGCACCGGCTCCCCTGGCTCACTTCCATGGAATATGTACATGCGCGACTTCCCCATCACGACGAGCTGCTCTGGGTCATCCTGCGCCCAGCACAAGCTCCACACATCTTTGCACTCAAAATTGGATTGTGGCAGCGTTCTACGAGGCACAAGAGAGAAATTTGTGTGATCAATATAAAACAGAGCCAGGGTGC
The DNA here is from genome assembly GCA_030849675.1 of Trypanosoma platydactyli. Taxonomy (NCBI): domain Eukaryota; phylum Euglenozoa; class Kinetoplastea; order Trypanosomatida; family Trypanosomatidae; genus Trypanosoma; species Trypanosoma platydactyli. The sequence goes on along the minus strand of JASANU010000679.1, from coordinate 8,923 downwards.
CGCTCAAATCGACTGCTGCAAGACGTGTGGAGTCGGAGTTAACTGCCAGGGACTTTGCACGGCCTGGGAGAATGATTTTACTAACTAAATGCAGCGGGGAGAAGCAGTATAACTGCACCAAGCCCGATTCACGCCCCACGCACAGCATGCCCTCGCTAAGACAAAGGGAGCAGATCAAATCATTTGTCATGGCGGTGTGGACAGCGAGCAAGGGCTGTGTTTCGGGTCGCACAATGTCGTCAATGTGCACCACACGATCATGCGTGTCATGGCGGCTCGCCTGCACGGCAATTGGGTCCAGTGCATCAACCACAACACTCGGGTCACGAAACTGCCAGAGATAAATGTTTTCATCGTCAGCCACAACCACATGAGAAGAATTCATCCCACACACAAGCGGCTCCATCTCCACTACGCGTGTCTCAATAGGGCTGCCGATGGAATTCACAAGCTGCACCACACACTTCCGCCCGTCGCGTGGTGTGTTGACGATCATACACACATCCCTGCAAGACTTGATCTGAAATAGACCGCGGATCTGACGAATGACACGCTCGTTGCTTCTCGTGTTCCAAAACATGACGCTGTCCTCCCCACGATCAGGACGATTATAAGAAAAAACCAGAGTTTTATTAAAGTATGCATACTTGTACTCGGGCCGAACGTTGGCAAAGTAGAGTGCCGCATCAGTAGCGATGGCAACACGCAACCCGTCACCCTCCCATGCAGCACCACCGCAGTAGCGACCATTGACGCGGAGCGAGCGCAGATGAATTCCATCGGAGTTGAAAAACTGGGCAACTACCACAGACCCGTGTGAGGCATCTCCACCAGGAGATATAGCCCCAGCTCCTCCTGCGGTTTCTAGTGTAAGAGATGTGACACCACACACCACGAGCGTTGTCCCCTGTGGATTCCACGCAACACAGGAGATGGGAATTCCCGTGTCAATGATGCACGTCCCGCTGTCGCTCATGCCGCGCATCAGCTGAATCTTCCCGTTCCTATAGCACACCGCAAGGGCTGCCGGCGGATCCGGCCTGTCCACCCACGCAGGGTGCCACGATAACCCAGCGAGCGGTGCCTCATCTTCCTGTGGCGCGATGGCCAGCCGACTCACAAAATGCCCGGTTCTGCTATCGTGTACATGCACCTCACCGGTTTTGGTGCCGAATAGAATGTAGCGATCATCAGGGCTCCATGCCATCTTTGCAAGTTCACTCTTGAGGTCCTTGCCCCACAGGCGATTGCCGTCCACACCGCCAACAATGATGGCACCGTCCTCGTAGATGATGCATACCTTTGTCCCATCTGTGCTCCACCCAAGGTCGCACACAGTACTTTTGTTGCGGTTGTTGATCATTTCCTCCATCCACATACCCTTGTGCAGCATCCACACGATAATCTGGCCATTTTGGTCACTGGATGTAAGCTTTCGGTACTGGTGATTCCATGACAAGACCGACACATCCGCATCATGTCCCTCGAGTGTTTGGTTCATTGCGAGCCCCCCCTTCAGCCCCGCAGTCCCATCAATCTTCAACACCTTCAGCAACCCGCCTTTTCCCCCACATGCAAGCCAGCCCTGCTCCTCGTTCCATGCAATAGACGTGATGACAGTGCCTGTTGGCATTGCCACACGCTTGCTAAAGTACAAAAACATCTATACTCCCTCACCACCACCCTTGTAATTGCTGCTCCTTTTTTCTTGCTTTCTTTAACCCTCCCCTCCCCTCTCCTCTTGTTGTTTTATTTTTTTCCCTCGTTCTTTTGTGCAGTCAGTTCCTATGCCAAATCTAAAGAAGCATACTAGGCACGCATCATCATATAATCATGCATTTGCAGCGGAAGAAAGAGTAGAATATAAATATATAAACATATGTATATATACTCTGTATGTGTTTCCGTGTATGTGAATGGATGATAAGAGACAGCGACATCCTGTCATGCAGCCACAGGAACCGCAGCAAAAGCGAATACCGAATAAAAACAGCATGCATAGGAAGGGGGAGGGGGGGGGGTCATTCAATCAAGTGGGTAAGCTCAACAAGTCGTCCTCTACAGCCACTGCTATTGTTCTTGGATCTGATTGACAGGCGGCTGCATCTTTTCCAAGGCGCCTGCAGCACTTATAGCCCCATAGAAATGTATCACGATCAAAATAACTTCCGTAGACACATGTGTGGCCGTTCCGTGTTGCGGCCCCTAAACCTAAACCCCGTGCCATAGCTGGCAATGATGATGATGATGCTTCTGACGACAGCAACGGCAGTATTGAAGCAGAAGAAAGTGCTTCCTTCATGCGCCGAGAGCTTGCGGCCGAGGTGAGGGTTGACTCTCCGTAGAGGGAGTGGATCAGCTGATTTCGTGCCGTATCCCCCTCGCCACCCTTGTGGCTGTTGAGGCTATCATCTCCCCTCTTCCCCGGCTCTTCCCTCTGCATCTGCTTCCTTTTCTGCAGTTCTTCGTCCAGCTTGAAGTCGACAAACGAGGTGGACTCGCCATTGAGAAATCGCAGCTGCATCTCAAGGTAGGTGTAGTAGTCTCCAGAGCGGTATCGCTGCAAATCACCTTGAAATGCTCGTGTCTGGTCAGCGGTGTTCGGGTTGCCGCGCATTGAACCCGTCTTTGGATCGAAGAGTATGCCCTCATCGTCAAGGTTGTGCAGATGCTTTGGCAACTCCTTTATCGCCGCACTGCCGCCCGTCACGGCAGTCTGCGTCGTGAACATATCCAGCAGCCTCGCCTGTTGAGTCTCAGACTTTCCCTTCTTGCTATCACTCTCCTCATTGTCCTCCGATGCCTGATGCAGAAAATCAATACCGCTGCCCGTTGCGTACCGGTCGCGCTTCTGCGCGTAACGTTTGTCAACGCGCTCCACCTGCATGTCGACACCCGTCACCTTTCCGGTGTACACCGCCCCGACCTTCTTGCGTGGCTTGTAACACTCATTTGCCTTGTGTGTGCTAGAGCCGCAATTGGCACACGCCCCTGCCGCGTACGCCGTTGCTTTTCCCAGTACAGTGACAGAGTCGTGCTGGTCTTGTAGCGTGTCCATCGCGTCGGTTTGTTTCTGTCTCTGGTGGTCCAGTGTTGGGCCGTTGCTCCCATAATACCACGGCGCCTGCGAGATCAGCTGCGGTACATTGGGGCTTATCTCTTGGCCTGTTATCTCATCCACCGCGAGCGGCGCAAGGCCGAACTTGCGCTTCTCCTCAAGCTCGCGCTTTTGCCGTAGGCGCTGCCGTACCGTCATTCCCAATTCCTCTCCCGCGCCTCCATTTTTCTTCTTATCGTTCAGCATGACAATCCGTAACTGTTTCTAAACAGGAAAAACCGGCGGATCAAAAAAAAAAGAAGTAGAAATGTGCTCTCCCACTCCAAGCAGATGCAGCACCTACAACAGCAAGGGTGACATTGGGTAAGATACATGTGCGCATCCGCGTGTGAGTGAGTGTGTGCCACAACGGCATTGATAGTCATACCGTCACTCGCATCCCCAGACGAAGAGGGGGCGTTCAGGGGACAACTACTCTCTTTCTCCTTCACCACCAAACTCTCCTTCAACTTCTCCCTCACTTTTCTAAGAGCAACAAACACGCGAGTCAAACGAATCGAAAAGGGAGAAACGAACAAAAACAACAACGTTGTATCCCTTCCTACACACGGGAATCGCCCAGGTCTCTGTGAAGACAACAAATGCCTTGACGCCAACAACACACCTCACCACCATCAGAGAGAAAAGCAGCAGCAGCTATCACAGTCAATGGCAACTAAATGGTGACACCGATTCCCTCATCGATTACAACGCAGTGGGTCACATCTGCGGCATGGATCCGCGAGAGATGTAGAGCTGGTAAAGTGGCGGGCAGAGGTTTGGACCGTAGATGTCGAATATCTCTTCGATTTCCTCACTTCCAGTGGGGTCCGAGAAGAAATCGTAATGCAGCGCAAGACAGCGGTTAAAAAGAGGCATTAAAATCTTTTGCTCACGCACCTGAAATTTTGCAAGTGACCACAGGAGCCGACGTGCTTCCCCGGCATCAAGTTGGCGGCAGATGTACACGCTGCGCTCTGAGAGAGCCACGGCCATGTCTTGCTGGAGAAAGTTTGTCCGCGCGAAGGCGTGGGCGGTGTTCACAAGGCCAAGAGCATCAAACTGGTCGGCGATGCTCGCCGCGTGCGACGCGAGACGCTTGAAAAGCTCCTCGTCCTTCAGGCCAAAATGCGCGAGTGCGGTCACCGTCTTTGCAATGTCACGCGCATCGTGGTCCTGCACCACGGCCAGTGCGCGCTCCGCGAGATTGTCGAAGAGCTCCGGATTGTTGATACCAATGCGCTGGAAGGCGTTGAGTGTAGTGCTGATGTACTGCGCATTGAACTCGTCAATGAGCTCCACCGCACGGTTTGTCAGCACACCGAAGAGCTGATCGTAGCGAATGCCGAAGTACGCGAAGGCCATAAACATACTCGCGACCTGCTCGGCGTTCATCTGGTCTACGTACTCCATCGCTTTTGTGGCGAACCGCTTGCTCAGCTTCGGGTCCTTGAGGCCGATTTTCGAGAACGCCACGATAAGCGGCACGAGTTCGTTCACTGTAACACGCTCCCGCAAGGATGTGGCGCGCCGTGCAATGGCACCAAAAAGAAACTTGTCACGGAAGCGCAATCGCGAAAAGGCGTTAGCTAATATGACAAGGTGGGCTGCCTCAAACTCGCCGACGCGCGCAAGTGTCTGAACGCGCTTGGAAAGAAAACCAAAAAGTTTCTCGTGGTTAATGCCGGTCTTAGAAAAGGCACTGATAACGTTCGTAACGCCCTTCGCGTCAAGGTACTTGGCATTGCGTGTGGCCTTCTGCGCCTGCATCTCAATCACCTCTCGCGCATCACGCGACTTGAGCGTGGCGCAGGCCGTCACAACGATGGGCAGGACGTCAACGGTGATCAGTTTATCGTTTTTGAGGCAGTAGTCAATGCACTCTCGCACCAACTTCGCGTCGCTCTCCATGCCGAAGTATACAGCTGTGTTCAGCAACAACGCAACAGAGCGTGCGTCGAGGCTTTGCCCTGCTATAGACGTCGCGAATAGCACGCGGCGCGCCTGCTGCGCGAGCATAGGATTACCGCCTCGCTCCTGGTGCAGTTTCTTCATCTGGAGAGCCTCCGTTGCAATGTTGCGCGCAGAGAGTTGCGACCCACCCTGTGGATCACTTGGGAACGACAACTCCCCGCCGTGAATTGTGCCGACGAGGGAGTTTCCCTGACGACGCACACCGACCAAAGCGGAAACGGCATTGACGGTGGTAGGAGAAGAAACAAGAGCTGTACAAACCTCCAACCGTTGTTGGATGAAACGCCGCAATACACACTGCATCCACCTAAATAAAAACTTCCTGTCCATTGAAGCAAAAAGGAAAGAATGAAGAGAAGAGACGGGGCAGAGATACCAGCGAGAAGACAGTAAAACACAGGCAGATACACACACACACACACATGAGAGAAAGTGAACGAAAATAAATGAAAGAAATGATTTTTCTTTTTAAAATAGGGAGAAACTGCATGCTTGAACAAGGAATAGCCAGCCCGCAGGTTTTTTGTCCACACGTACTCCGTGCGCTTGCATACCCATTTCTCATGGGTCGGTCGTCAGGGTTGGGTTGACACTTTTCTCGCGAAACACCACGCAGTGGAACGGCGTCACGTAGAGCTCCTTCGGCACACGTTGCAGAATGCGGTCCTCACGGCTCAGCTTCGTCATGGCGTCATTCGTCTCCTCACAGCGGACAATGTAGCCTTCCTGGGCGGGAAAAAGACCCTGGAGCTCGTGCCGTGATAGTGCGTACGGGGGGCCGCGCGTCTTGTTTCCACGCACCCTCCCAGTGCGAAAGATGCCCTCGACATACATGACCCCATCCTGCGCGAGTGCTTCCTTCAACAGGTACGCGTAGTCATCACGCTGCTCGCGGTTTAGTGAAGTCATCGCCTGCCGCTCGTAAATGACATCGAATTTCACGTCTCGGAGTGGGCCCTGCCAGAGCTCCGGCGCAAATATGTCGCTCCAGTGCAGATGAATGGTTTCGTACAACTGGCGGTCAAGGCCACACTCCGTGCGCTCCACACAGGCACGCATCGCCGTCTCAGATGCATCAACGGCGTCCACTTCGAAGCCACGGGTTGCGAGTTCCTTCACGATAGGTGAGTCACCGCAGAGCGGCACGAGTGCGCGGGGGCGGTGTTTTGTTTTGCGTTCCTGGTTCGGAAGCTTGAATTTGTCGGCATCGTGCATGTCACGACCCGTCACCGCACGCACAAAATCGAAAGGGGCGAGGTAAAAATCCGCCACCGACTCACCAGCACGCCACAGAGGGTTGCCTTTGCGCCACTCGTTCTCCCACCACGCGGGAGAAGTGTGCGGCATAGCGGAAGGCGGCAGCGGCACAAACTTGTAGCCCAGCAACTCTCGGTACTCGTCCACAAGCCATGGACCAATGAAGACCGCAGCACCGAGAAGAATACCGCCAACAGCCGTCCATCCCTGTAGTCGGCTGGCCGTGATGGCACGCAGAGCCCAACCCTTGCCCCCGCCGCGGTTCCTGCGGAAGCGATTGACCAGAACTTGGCCATCGAGTTCATCGCCGGAGGGCAGGCGAAAGCCAGAGAGGCATAACGTACTGCAGCGCATCACACCTGCGCAGCAGGCACCCCCCTCCCTCCGTTTTCACTTGCACCACCACAGGCAATATCACCACCGCTAATGCCACTACTGCTTATAATAATAATAATAATAATACCACAGGTGCTGGCCCTATCACAATTGATATGCAGGTGGGTGGGGGCAAGAGAAGCACAAAGTTAAGACTAGCAGAAATGTCTTCACCAGCAAGCAGTTTTCACGATGGTGACGCCAGTAAAAGAAACCTCGTCTCTTTAACTCCTGTCAGGTCGTGTGTGCACAGGCATGTACGTGGGTCTTCATCATCAGCATCACTATTACCATATGCAGCAAGAAGCAGCGGCAGCTGAGTGAATATGCGTGCGTGATGCGACCAGAACCCTTAAATCAATAAGGAGTGAGGGGGGATAAAGGGAATCAGAAAGAGGTAGGTGTCTTGGCTCAGCTGTGCAAAGTTTCCCATACAAGAATTAATAAAAGTGGATTAAAAGGGAAGTCTATGAGAACGATCTCCACGAGGTGTAGTCACAAAGTGGCTTCTTTCCGGGTTCTTTACTCGAAGGATACTCCCCCCCCCCAATCGTGTTGGCATATTTTCCTTGTGAGTTGGGGGGACGTATACATATATATATATATATATATATATACACCACTACTACAAGACTTACCAGCAGCTGCTGCCGTTGCTGCACATATCAGTGGAAGGTGCCAGGGTACTGTGCTAAAACGAGTAGCAGGTATATGTTGGCGTAGAACTCGTGAAACGCCTTTCCGAGCTGCGCGCAAACAGTTCCCTCAGTCTGGTGAAGCAAATGCTGGTGAACACATGCGGTGTAGTCATACGTGATAACAAGATCACGTAGCGCGGCAGCTATGCCTGGCACCTTCACCACCTCTAGTGCGTCACGGTGGCCCTCATCAATGTGCCACGCTTCACCGTCCCGTAACATTCCAGTAAGTGATGGATGTGAGCGCAACAGGATCTGCTTGAACTCCGCCAGAGAAGTGGGCAGGGCATGATCAATACAACGGCTATTACTTAGTATCGTAAGTGTCGAAAGCATATTACGGTCCGCACGAAGTACGATACCACGCAGCATTCCAAGAGCCTCACGAACGGCACTGTGCTCACGGCAAATCACAGCAACGGAACACACATTCCGCTGCTGTGGTGACAAAATCTGCGGGGCTTTCCCACAACCACTACTAGTACCCGCTTCATCTACCTGCAATGACTCAAGCGGTGGCGGCGGTAACCGCCGAAACGTCTTTGGACCACGCAACTTCACGCCTGTCTGCAGTTTGATAAGCGGCCGCACGGTTACCAACGACTGCGATGTGTTGGGCGCCAAAAACGGCGACAACAGGTGGCTGGCGCCGGTATGTGGAACAGTGGGAACACAACGAACTGCATCTAGGTCGCTGCTGCTTCTTATGCTGCAATCATCCGGAAGTGAAGATAATGACACTTGCCTCTTTGGTGTCGAAGAGAAAGAGCCCTTGCCTTTCCTTCCCACACCACTGGCAGGGCGGGGTGAGAGTGAAACTGGCGGCCGCCGCAGCACCGCGGCTTGGGCCTTTCGTGTTATTGTTTTTGGTTTCGTCTCTTCCTCCCGCCATATTCCCTGCGTTCCTTTCGGCGCTTTGGGCTGCGGTGAAAAAGAGAGTTCACCACAGCGCTCGCGATCCGCTCCACCGTTTTGCACGCATGGTCTCTCACCCATATGTCTCGCTATCGTGGCAGAGGGTTTACTACGGGGCAAAGCGGAGTTAGCGCGCTGCAGTACTTCGCTGCCTCCCCGCATAGTAAGGAGAAGGCGTCGCAACCGCGCTACTTCGTCCTGGAGCTCTATGACTTTCTGCAGACGGAATTCTGCAAGGCGTTTAGCACCGCTGAGCTCCTGCTGAAGCGGCAGCTCGTTGAGTGACTCCTCATCTTTCACGCCAGCCATCAGTTCACCCCTACACACACACACTTCTACTGACTAATAATGCCGTTTGTCTGCTGTAACAGCACCGACGGCGGTAGTTGAATTAGTTGTACTAGTAGTATAGAAGTAAAAAGTAGTACAGTAGTACTAATAAAAACAATAAGGTGGAGCACTCACAGAAGGCGCTGAAAAACACAGGGACGAGGGTACATAAGAAAACAAAAAAAGGAATAGTCTCGCCTACTTCCCCCTCTTTAGCAAAGAACAAAAGTAGAAAAAGGTCATTTTAATGGTGGTATACATGGGCAGAGAAAGTAGT
>JASANU010000678.1:0-22754 GCA_030849675.1 Trypanosoma platydactyli | reverse complement strand
AATGCTCATTTACTTGATTTTACGATTGCGCGGTGGAGATTGTCTATGTCTTTTTGTGTTTTCCAGCTGGCTTCTTTGAGTTTTTCCCCCATTGCTTTACGGAATAGAGCCCAATTGCCTTTGACCACACATGTGGCTTCCTCTGTGGACGCGTGGGCGCTATAAGCTCCATATCGCTCCCCACGGTTGCTTAGAATGTGATCCAACAGTGGCCACTATCCGGGCTGAGGACCGAGTGCCACTGAGCAATGCCATACTCACGGTGCAAGGTGACGTCTGGTGCGGATCGGTCGCTCGTGTATGGCTTACGTCTGGTAGCCGCACCCGTGTTTGCTATGCGAAAATCATTGTCTAGACACCAGTCTGCAATTGTCTCCCCTAGCGTATCCGGGGCAGCTAATGTATCCCACGCCGGATGGTGTGAGTTTACTTCGGCGCCAACCACTAAAGGTCCGGCAGCGGGGTTCAGTGCGTCTGAAGACGCGGTGGTTACCATCACTTTGCGGGCAAAATATGCAGAGGTCACTGACAGCTGTATCTTGTCTTTAAAGATCAGGGTCGCAACGATATGCTCCCCGTCTCTTTTCCCCTTTGACCCAGGCAGTACGCCAACACCATCACGAACGAGAATCGAGACGCCGCCACCATGCGGAGAGCGGGCGACTCCCAAGTGTTGAAAACCAAAAATATTAAAACTATTGCACTCCTCCTCCTCCAAGAAGTGGGCCTTCGAGAGAATACAAAACGATACCATCCCCTCCTCGAGCATCTTCTCCAGGGAAAGTCTTTTCGGCTGGGAGAGACCCCCAGCATTCCACTGGGCTCCGCGAATAGTCGGGCCCGGATTCCTTTCCACATCCCCGCTGAGGAGCAAGAGGAGGCGACAAACACAAGATGTTGCACGTTCGCATGTGCAGGAGGAGAATCAAACGTACAGCTGCATCCCAGAGGCCCGATGAAGCCGCGTGCCTCCCTCTGGTGGCCGTGAGCCTTTCTCCCGCCCCCAACCCCGCCAGGCGAGGAGGGTGCGGGCACTTGGCTTCCCCCTGGACGGGAACTGGACCCTGGCACCACGTTGAGGTGGCCGGCGTGACCATGGGGGGTCTTTTGTTCGAGAAAAAACTCAATGGGTACATGGGTGTAAAGATGCGACAAAACACACCCCAGTCTTTTGCACGGACCGTACGTATCGCGTTCGCCAAACATTCAACAATTGCCACCAGGGACTCATGGATCTCGCGAGGTGACAAAAGGCGTAGCGCGGAATGAAGAATCGATGGATGCGAAGGGATCCCCAACACAAAAGAATATAGAAGCCTTTCCAGCGATGATAATATGACGAGAAGGCCGCATAGCTCCCCATTACCCATGAAAATAATTTTTGCAACAGAAAAAAACCAGGCATCACTCATTTTCTCCTATTTATTTTTTTTCATTAAGGGCTACAGGACTTATTTTCTAAGAGTGTGCACTTTTATCTATCAAGAAACACTCCGCAGCAATGCTCCCCAGCATGGTCGATTACAACAGAAACCGTTGGGATTGGGATGTTGAAGGAAGAGGAAAAACATGCCAGGTGGCACTCACCCACTGAACTTTCGACCTCAAACGATTTTGTCGAGGGTAACAAATGAGTAAAGTTCCACGAAAAATTCATCCCAAAAAAGGAGAGCGCAAGAGACTCATTCAATGATTGACTGCTTGAACGCAGCCTAAAAGAAGATGCTTCGCTTGTCATACGTGTCGGCGTCGGGATATTCTTGCTTCATGCCCTCAGCGCTATAGACTGCGCCAACAACGTTATCAGCGATTGTGCCCAAGACCCTCCAGACATGACACCAAATTAACTAATCCACTTTTTTTAAGTCGAGCTTCTGGAGGTGAGGAACAACGAAAAAGAAAAAGAGAGAGAGAAAGAGAAGTGTCTGCATGTGTAATATATATATATATATATATATATATATAGAGAGAGAGAGAGGGGGAGAAAAAAAACAGAAAAAAAATTCGGGCTGTGATGTAGCTCGTGTGTGCAGGTGTGCGCTTGGAAAGCGTTAACTATATACCCTTCATGTTAATCAGTTTTCAGTCCAGATGTCAGCTGCCCTGATGTTTCTCGGTGGCATTGATTGCATCTCATCGGGTAAACGCCTCTGTGGGCCCACATGTTGCAGAGGAATGTTCTCGTGTGGTTCAATTACTTCGTCATTTTCCACTAATGACATTTCGTCTCCGGTTTCGAGTTCCGTTTTCCGTGTGCGGCGAAAGGTAAAATTGTGAATGAGCATACGCACGCTGGTGTGTACCACATCTGGACTTAGTGTCACATATGAAGAAACCAGAAAGTACCCCATATTCTCAGTGTGTTCAATAAGTTGCTGCGTTACAGAAGTTGTTAGAAGATCAGCAGTGCCGTTTGCCACCTTCGTTGTCACAAAGAAAGCAGCTCGCTCGTTTGTTTGATAGCATTGCCAATAAGTTGAGGAAAGTTGAGACTCCAAATCACGACGGATGCGCTGAGTGAGCATTCGCAACTGGAAGCCGTCTGCTCCAAAGGTGATGGTGAGTGCATGTCGCTTGACGCCCTGATCATGTTGCATGTGGTTGCAAATCTGCACGACACATATGTCTGGAAGTTTGAGAGAGGGTGCATTGGTTGCATCTTCTTTGGCCTCAGGAAACGCGTGCTCGAGAAGCCCCCAAATGTCTAGGGAGTGAATGATCTCAGATCGCACCTGCTCGTTGTCCGTTGGAAGGCTCAGCTTCGTTGTTCTTAGAAACCCCAGCACACATTCAAAAGCCTGGGGCGTGACGTCCAGAAAAAACTCACGATTCCTGCGACCTCTCCAAGACGACGGAAATATCTTAGCAAACGGCGTATTAGGGTAGCGCTGCAGGGTAGAAAGGTGTGTCTCAAACCGCCGGCCCCCAGCATTGATAATCACCCGGCTGGTCATGGCTTGGGTTGTGTACCGCCCTATAAACTAAAGAGATGGAAGGGTGTGGTAGTGCGGAGAAAACGTACAGCGATATTTTTTATAACTGCGAGAGATGAATTTCAATCAATTTTTTTTTAGGCACCCAACAGACGTAAATCCCCCTCTGCTGCAACAACGCTGAACCCCAGAAAACACTTGTGGGCCAGTAGCGAGCGAGCAGTAGGCCGCATAGCGGGATCCCACTGAAGCATGGCACTCAACAATTCGTGAAATTCCTGACCAGCATGCGGCAAAGGCTTGAGCTTCTGTCCCGTCTGCATGGCAGCCTCTATCGTCGAGAAAAATGCCCAGAAATTGCTGTCGCACTTCCCTGCAAAAGGATGGTTGCCGCTCATACACTGGTACAACGTCACCCCGAGCGCCCATATGTCGCTGCTTGATCTGGAAGCAAGCTGCCGGTCCCTCAAGACTTCAACCGGACTGTATAGAACTGTCCCGGAAAAATGATCCACAACGGCATTCACACCAATTGCGCTCGACAAGTCACCAAGCTTTACATCCCCTGTCATCCTCAGAAAAATGTTTGAGGGTTTCACATCTGCGTGCACCAGCTCAAGCCTCTCGTGGAGGTCTAATAACGCATTTAGCACGAAAAATGCGACAGCCCTAGTCTGGCACTCTGTCAACCTATGATGGCGATGTAGCACATCGCTGAGGGTATAGTCCATAAGTTCCGAGAGCACCACTACGGTTTGATCATCCCCAACGTAGACGTCGTAATGGCGAAGAATAAACTCTGAGCGCAACTGTCGAACAGCCATTATAACTCGTGCAGTGGCGAGCGGCTCCACGCATTTTTCCTTCTTTATCCCAAACCAAAACTCACTCCCCTTTTGTTTTACGCGGTAGAAGCTGCTTCGGCTCCCACGATACACCAGAAAACGTTCGCTCCACACCACGTCACGCAGCGCATGTTCACATGTATCCACAACACTACGTATACATTCCTCGTTCATCAGAACCTCGTTGGTATCAAACCTGATTCGCAACGAAACAGGAAGAAAAATTAAACAGAATACACTTTGGGAAAAGAGGAAGTAAAAAAGGAGGGAAGAGGTAGAGAGAAAAAGAGCATGGGAGTAGTAGGGTGGCGAAAAGGGACGCTGGGGACACTTGCAGCGCCAAAAATCTCCAAACGTGTTCAAAATTGCAAGGAGGTGAAGGAAGGAAGAAAGGGAAAAAACTTAAGTTTGGAGATATTCAGAAAAGAAACATCAATGAAAAATCTCAGGAAACATTGAGGAGGATCACTTGTGCAAAAATCAAGAAATATCCGTCTCCTCAGCCAGTAGCGCTTTGAGATGCTTTTGTGTGCTCTTCTGATTTTCGGATAAAAGCAGTTAATGCCTTCTCTGCCTCTTGTGTCAAAGTTGCCGTCTGACGCGGTCCCAACAACGCTTCTAAATCCTCCTGTAGAAGTTCTTTCTTGAGGAAGAGCTCATTGGCAACCCGATTCAGTGCCTCTGAGTGCTCTGTTATAAGAGTCTGCGTAAAGTGTTGAGCCACCCTTACCAGACGCGCCGCCTCTTCTTCCGCAATTGCCTGTGTGTACTCAGAGTGGCGTTGATGCATGCGCCCTTCGTCCAGTCTTTGTGACTCATAGGAAAGGAGCCCAACATGCTGCGACATGCCAAACACCAAGAACTCTTGTATTGCCGTCTTGGTGGCACGCTGGTAGTCATCCTGAGCACCGGTAGTGAGTTCAGTGTATCGTGTGGCCTCCGCCAGACGACCTGCGAGCATAACACAGAGGTCGGTAAAGAGTGACACATCCGTAGGCATATCAAAGATCTCCCTTCCAAGCTGCTGGGTGAACCCTGCAGCTGGACCTCGCGCCGTAATCGAAACCTTGATAACATCGGATTGTTGTGGCAGAAGCCACGCGACAAGCGTGTGGCCACTCTCATGAAGAGCTACACGGCGGGCCGCTGCTTCGGACATCCGATTTCGGTGCTTTTTCCCGACAAGAACATCATCAATAGCAGGCAGAAGCATTTGCTCCGTCACTTCGTTGTCCCCCCGTACAGTGGCGGCAAGTGCAGCCTCGTTAACTATAGTGGATATGGTGGCAGGTGACACGCCGGGTGTGAGTCTAGCCAGGCGTAGAGACTTCGCCCTCAAATCGGATGTAACAACACGCTGCAGATAGTGTGCAAATAGGTCCTCTCTCGCCTGTTGATCTGGCATCGGGACCTCAACCTTACGGTCAAAGCGCCCTTCACGCAGGAGAGCCTTATCGATGTTCTCCAAAAAGTTTGTGGCAGCAAAAACAATGACAGTTTCGTTGGATTGCAATCCGTCAAGCTCAGCGAGAAGCTGATTGACAGTCCGGTCTTCCTCGGCACCAACACCCATCGCACCTTTCCCATTCCCACGTGCCCCAATAGCGTCCATCTCGTCAATAAATATGACTGATGGTGCTTCTCGCTTCGCGGCGGCAAACAGCTCCCGCACCCGCTTCGGCCCAGAACCGGCATAAACTTCGATAAAGTCCGCACCACTGCACGCAAAAAACGGCACCTCTGCCTCCCCAGCGACGGCCTTCGCCAGCAGTGTTTTTCCCGTTCCTGGTTGTCCTGTGAGGATACAGCCCTTTGGTAGCCTGCCGCCCAGCCTTGTGAAACGCTGCGGCTCCTTGAGGAAGTTCACGTACTGACGCACATCTTCTAATGCCTCGGGAATGCCAATGATGTCTTTGAATTTCGTGTCCTTTACCTCCACGCGGAAACTCCTTTCACCCATCGGGTTTATCTGTTTTTGCAACATCTCCGCAAAGCTGGACATGAAACCAGGTGATTTTGCACCAGGTGCGGCCTTAACTGCTCCTCGGCGTAAAAAGAAATAGAGGGCAGCAAACGGGAGGGCTGCGAAAACAGCGCCACCAAATGCCTGCACGAGAGTGGGTTCTACGTTCTTGGTTTGACGCCGCTGCCGTGCGTCGTAAAAACCTCGATAAAACGAGGGTGACTTCGAAGCCTCATTATCTCGCGAGAGAGGATCCATCCGGGTCATAAACCAATATTTGAAATAGCTTCCAATACAGGGGTCACTATGGGTAAAAACAGTGCACGGCGGTAGAAGAGGCCAACACAGAGAAGAGGAAGAAGGTGAAATAAAGACGAAAAAAGAGAAGTCGATGATTGCAAATGTGTACCAGTCGTTTTTTCAGCCTTTGTTGCCTTCTAAAATATGTGCTAATTGATGGGTCTAGATAGGGGGAGGGGGCGTGCTGGGGGAACTCGTTCACCTTATCAGCACTGTGGCTATGAAGACGACGACGGGTGGCGCATTCTGCCACCCCACCGTGCCGAGCATCAGAATACACACACACACACACACACGCACGGAGAAAGAAAGAGAAAGCGAACATCTCTGTCACAGCACGAACTCATCGGACTCCTTGCAGTTCTCCATCGGCAGCAGCACAGCAATACCTTGCATAATGCGCAGCCGTGAAGAATTCTCCTTGCAAGGGAGTTCACCTCCGCTGGTCTCAGAGAACCAAGTCAACTAGTGGGAGGAGCAGTACTAGTACTAATAGTGGTACGTGGGAGCGGCGGTGTGGTATTGGTTTCAAATGGTATTGACCCCCCCCCCGTAAAAAAAACACCGGCTGAACAAACGATACTAACCCTGCCTCATGAAGCTGTTACAGGGCTAGTGTGACTCAAATGTCAAAACTTATTCCAGCGCTAAGAGAACAAGGTGTTATCCCCGAGTGAAGATGTATATTGACAGAGGCATTTTCAGCAGGCTCACCTAACGCAGGTAAAATAAAGGTAGAGGGGATGCGCACACCATCAGCAATACCCGATGAGTGTACACAAACCCCGTGCATCCCCAGTAGCATCTGACGTTTATTTTAATTCACAAAAAAGCTGCAAGAAAAAAAAAACATGTCAGCAAACTAAAGGTCCAGGATCACATGTGCAACAGTCACCAACTTTCCCCGTCAAGGACCAGAATGCATTACCTGAAGTGAGCCAGCAAAGCGCTACACCTCCGTCGCGAGGGCATCTACGCAAATATAGAGACTATGCCTAACAAGAAGAAACCGAAGAGCTGGCGGCAGTAGTGGAAACAAGAACAAAAACAACGGAAGCGGGAGTGGCAGCAAGAAAACACCTGATCACGATGTTTAATAGATGATCGTACAGGGAAAAAGGGAAAAGAGAAGGGTGTAGTAATATGGAGTACTCCCCTCTATCACTTTTATTCTCGCAGTCCCATCTCTTCCCGCTCTCGTGTCACACACACACACACACACACACACACACGCATATATATATATATATATACTCGTACATACAGGAATCAGAGCCACAGGGGGAAGATGATACACATGTATGCATGAATGTATAGAAAAATTCCCTTTTTTTTTTTAATTCTTTCCACGTCTTTCTTTCGTGCCGTTCAGTTTTCTTCATATGCCCCCCCACCACATTATCTCTTCTCATTTCTGTAGGAGGGAATTTATTGATTTCCATTTCCTCCTTTATCTGTGTCTTCCTCCCCATTATCCCAATGTTAATCTCTCAGTGTGTTCCAGAACCAGTTGAAACGAACTTCCCCCCATTGTTGCTTCTTGTTTGATGAGGGCAGGTCATTTACAGAAAGTAAGAAAATGGGAGTGTGGCCACAAACGCATACGAAACCCCATCCCCCCTGCTCTTCTTCTTGCTTTCCCCTTCGCTCCCTTCACATTGTCGGTGTGTAACAGCAAAACAAATACGAAATGAACTGAAAGATGACCGCCATCCTCCCACCTTTTTTTTCTTTTTTTTGAGGAGGGCGGAGGCTCAGCGTGCGGAACCGCTCCAATAAGAAACATGAGAACGGCAACCCCACTCTCACCTGTTTACACACACACACACACATTCACCTACACGGATATGAAGAGAAAAAAAAAAGAGAAATGAATAGTGCAAGATAAATCTGCACACGCTTTTACAACTTTGAGGAGAAAAGGTTCTTCTCGTAGGACTGCAATGAGTGCACGGCACCCTCCGACTGTGCGGTAATGCTGCGTCTATTAAACAGAACCTGTCCCTCATACATCTTCTCACGCACCGCGTCGAAGGTTATCTCACCAATGTCCTGCGCCGACTGTTGCATCCCTTTGTGGATATATGCGAGAAGCTTCATTACGGAACCCTTGTCAAGTACTGTGCCCGCCACACCCTGGGCCACCTGTACAGGCTCGTTCTCCGACAGGTACCGCTTGCCTGACTCTCGCCCCTGGGACATGGCCTCAATGCTCCCCATACCACGATAGGACTTAAGGCGCAATCCATCTTTAAAGAAATAGCTGCCTGGTGTTTCAGACGCGCCAGCAAGCATCGATCCAAGCATTACAGCGTTGGAGCCGATAGCAAGAGCCTTGCATATGTCCCCAACATTCCGTAGTCCCCCATCCGCAAGACACGGCACCCCACGCGAAGCAGCATAACGACACACTTTATACACGGCTGTTGCCTGCGGGCGGCCGCATGCAAGGATCTCCTGTGTAATGCAGATGCTACCACTGCCCATCCCGATGCGTAGGCCATCGGCACCAGCGTCGATCAGATTCTTCGCCTGGTCTTGTGTCACCACATTACCAGCCACAACCTCCACTTGAGGAAATGTCTTTTTTACCCATTTAATAAAGGATATCTGGTATATGGTGTTTCCTTGTGAGCTGTCCAAAACGAGAACATCGACACCGGCAGCAGCGAGGGCCGTCACACGCACTTTGTCTTCCTCACGAGTAGATGTTGCCGCCGCACTGAGCAGGTGCCCATTTCGATCAAGGCTGCTGTTCGGGTAGACGCGCGCACGTACGGCGTCTCGGCGCGAGCAGAGGCACATCACCTCACCCTTTTCATTCAACACAGGCAAGTAGCCATGTCGGCTACGGTTCAACACATCCATCGCCTCCTCCAGTTTGATAGGATATCGTTCTACCGTCATGTTTTCACGCTTCGTCATGTACCTCGAAACTGGTGTTGACACATCTTTTACAAAGTCGATGTCCTTGGAGCAAACGATGCCAAGCAGCCTGCCGTTGTGCTGGCCATTTTCCGTGACCAAAATGCCACTGATCCCTTTTTCAGCTTTTATCTCGTGAATGAAGGAAATGGGCGTATCGGGACCCACTGATTTAGGCCGCATAATAAAACCGTTTCGGTACATCTTCACGCTGCGTACCATCTGCACCTGCCGTTGCACCGTACAGTTGTTGTGAATGACGCCAATGCCTCCCATTAGCGCCATTGCACGTGCCATTTCGCCCTCTGTCACCGTGTCCATCGGTGAGGAAACAATAGGAAGATGCAGACGAATCTTTTTGGTGATTTGTCCGGACACATGCACATCTGACGCGCCAAAATCAATGAATCCAGGAAGAATGATGAAGTCGTTGTATGTAAGCCCTTCACCTTGAAAAAGTTCCTCGGCTGTTAGACCATCTCGCAACGTCTTGGTACGAAGGTCAGCACTCGCCATGCCTCCGTGTATCCCTCTCCCTCGCTCTCGTTTTCTCCTTTTTGTGTGTACGTGAGGATCCCCTCGTCACTTGCGTTTTTCCCCTAAACTGACCACCCACCCATGTTGCAGTTCAGAAAAGACCGAAGATAAATGTGGAAGGTGGAAAAAAAGGAAGCTGAGAAAAAATAAGCACAATGCCATGCGACTGACAGATGCACTCACCATTGCAGTGGTGACAGCCTCATTTCGTTTTCGTGTTGTTGTTTTTTTTTCGTTTGCTTACCACCTTCTCTATTATCCACCTCTCCATTTCACTCGACCGGCCAGCTCTAATGTGGAAAAAAAAACCTGGCAACACAATCTGGCGATCATAAAAGCGAAAAAATGCAACATGGATTTTTTACTGCACAAGTGACAGCTTGGTAACCAATACAATTCTAACACTTTGATCGAAGGAGGCGCACAACAACAGCCCTTCTTTAGAGCGATTCCAGTCAAGTGCATGTATTGGCTGATCACCCACCTTTGCTTTGTTGAGCTCCTCAACGCACCCTGCCACACCCTTTACAACGCCATCTTGATCGCGAAGTGTACGCTCCGGTGGATAGCGGTAGCGACAGAGCGTCAACTCACCTCCACCACCGCACATAAACACCTCACGATTCTGCGGTAAAGCACGGGTACACCACACCGTGCCGCTGGAAACACGCTCCTCCACATACGCGTACCCCAGCTTCGGATGTAGTGTACGCACGTCGTACACGCGGATACGTCCCTCTAACGACGAAACAATCAACTTGTTCATGACGATGTCAGGACGGTCGAACTCCAGGTCACAGACACCATTACTTACGTTGAATTCGTGAAGCATCTTCTGTGTGCGTAGATCAAACAGCTTCACATCTCCATTATCGTATCCAGCAGCAACGACACGCTCGTCTGCATCGATGCTGTTGCCAAAACGCACTGTCCAGCAGTCACGTGCGTGGGAGGGGTTGGCAGGATTCAATGTGACTACCGGCTTCTCGGCCTGGCGCACGTCCCACACCTTAACACAACCATCCCGCCCGCAGCTTGCTATCTCTGGTGGTCCGGTGTTTTGTGCCCCATCAACAGCGTTAATGATGCTCTCGTGGGCGTGCGCGACGTGAAACAGAGGATCAGTGTTTAGCCGCTCAACATCCCACACAGCGAGGTCACCCGCAAAGTCCCCCGCACACATGGTGATAGAAGATTGATGGTGTGCCCCATTGTGAGAAAAGGTGCAGCATTTGATAGGCATCTTCGTTTTGATATCACACTGGGAGTTCAGCTCACCTCGGTTGAGCTGCATCAGCGATACAGCACCTTGATTATTTGGGTACTGACCAACCACAGCGAAGGTTGCGCTGTGTGGAACCCATTTCACGTCAAAGGCAGTGTACAGAAGGTTCTTTTTTACATGTTCAATGATCTGCTGTCGCGAGACACGTCGCTGCTCCTCCCTTTTTTTCTCCTTGGCTTCCTCTTCTGTAAGATATGACATGTGAAAAAACAATCTACGTACAGATGTGCTTGGGTGTGGATGTGCATAAGAAAATCATGAGGAATGCAGAAGGTATAGGCCCGGCAGGACCGAAAAGAAGGCAGTGAAAGCGCCCGCACAAGGGGGGAAATCAGAGTAAACGAACAGAAACGGCAGCAATAAAACAAGGAGGAAACTATATATATATATATTAATGGTGTCACGTATGACTATCATAAATTGATGTGACCGTAAAAAGTAACCATGAGAAGAGGTGCTTGGATAATATTATTTCTTTTTCATACTTACACCACCATCTTCTACAGACATTTCCCTCCGACATTTCCTTTTTTTTTCTTCTTCTTGGGTCGTTGCCACCTGAGAACCTTTTTTCCTTAAATATTACACCTTCACATACGAATATATACACACAAACACGCACGCACTACACTCCATTCATTGTCTTTGAGCCATTCTGCGCCCCTTTTTTTTTCCTTTAATTTTCCGTTACGCCTTCTTGTCCGGCTAGTGGTGTTATTTCCCTGTTGTTTAAGATGCCGGAAATGAGCAAGTGCGTAAACGAAGCGGGAGGGGGGAAGTATGTACGTATTGCGTGTGTCTCTCTGGGACAATAAAAATAAGATTTTTAAAAAAAGAGCTAAATAAATATTTTAAACACACCACATTGCGGCGCTCAAAAACAGCGGCATTGTTAACAGCAATAAAGAGAAAGGGGGCGGAGGAAGGAATACCGCAACGATGATGGTGACAGCGCTAACTCAATGGCAGCCTTTGCCAAAGTGAAGTCTACCAATTCTGCCAAAGGGGGCCGTCACTACGATCATTTGTTGTTAAGTTTCACTTTACGTTCCTATTTGTTTTTTTTTTTTCTTCCTCCTCGTGTGTGTGTGTGGTTTCTCCCCTACTTTGCTTCTGCTCTTCAGCTCATTTGTCTTCCCTTTTGATCGTGTTGTTTTCCATTACTGTCACCACTCTTCTTCGTTATCCGTTCGTCTGCTTCCCGCACTCGCTCTCCCTCATTCAGCGTGCCTACCTTTGCGCGGATATGTGTTCCTACATCCGAAGTGCTGCGCGCAGCTGCTCCTCCCACTGCACCGATTGCGGAGTCCGAAAAAAAAGCCAGTCCATATCAGATATCTTCAACGCAAAGTGACCGTCGCCAATACGAGCCACTTGCTCCACTTGCTGCAACGGGACGCAACCCTTGAAGCCAATCTCTGCACCTGGCCGCTGCAAGAGTGTTAGTTGACCATCCTTCATCTCCAAATAGCGCTCCCGGTAGTCCTGCGGCGGCTTGAGCTTCCACACAGTGCCAGAAAATGACACACTTCGGTCAACACTCGGCCTCTGCTGCAGCTGTGCAGGGCTCACATCATGTAATATACGCCGTAACAGCGACTCCTCCACTTCGGAGGCCCTGAGAACATCTGGAAAGCTACTCAACGCGGCAGTGATGAGTGGCTCGCGCAGCAGCTGGGCACTATCTGGTCGCTCTGCCGACGACTTCCGAAGGAGTGCGTATACTATGCGCTTCAGCCCATCGTTGTATGGCGTTTCTATTGGTGCCGCCTCCTCGTTTAGTACCTTGTGGCGCAGCTCCTCACATGTCCTCGCTTCAAAAGGCAATCTCCCGGACATCGCCTCGTACAGCATGACACCAAGTGACCAAATATCGGCTGGTGCGCCGTATCGCTCATTCCGCCATAACTCTGGTGCAACGTAGGCAGGGGTACCACAGATGGTGCGACCTACGTCACCACTAATGGTATCGTACGTATTGCTCAGCCCAAAATCACCTATCTTCACAAGGCCCTTTGTCGTCAGCAAGACATTTGCTGGTTTAAGGTCGCGATGCAGCATCTTTTTCTTAGTATGCATATAGTACAGTGCTAAAATGAGCTGCAGCATAATGTATGTAATCTGATGCTCCAGCAGTTTTGCTTCACCTCGCAGTTGAAAGCGTAGATCACCAGCATCGCAGTACTCCATGACGAGAAACAGGTAGGACTTTGTCTCCAGTTTGTCATGTAATTGAATGCAGGCAAAATGATTGATAGACTCCAGACATCGCACCTCCGTCCGCGCCCGCATAAGCGACGTCGCAGAGTGATTTTTCAGAGACATTATTTTCAACGCATATGGTGTTCCTGAGCTCACGTCAACTATTTCCCATGTCTCACCAGAACCTCCGTGTGCCAAATACCGCACGTACGCGTATTTGCAGTCAGTGGAGCCAGTGCAGCCAATAAACCTCGGTACTGTGAGGTAACCACCGATACGCCGCGGTTCCACCGCTTCTTCCTCTTGCTGCATCAAAACGAAACAGGACCTGTTATTTGCAACAGATGGAGAATAGAAAAGGAAAAGAAGAAAGACTTGAACATGAAAAGAATGAAGGAAAAAAATTACAACTAGATACAACCACACCCACCCACCAAGCAACAAGACAAAGAAGTGGAAAATTGGTGCCCATCCCCATCACTTCTCAAAAACCAAAAAAAAAAAAGCCAAACGACTACCCTGATCACTGCATCACCGGAAACCACTACAGGTTTCACATGTTGTACTTGCTGCTGCTTCTGCTGCCTTATCCCAAATCGTGTTACGGCTGATCAGTCTGTTGCTTCTTGTTTGTCTCGACGTTCCTGCCCTTTACACATCCTCGGCTTCCCTTTTGCTTATCCCTGACTGGAGCGCCACCCCGAAAAAATGAGAAGGGAAGACAACTTCGTCCGTAAATAAGTGAAAAGGGATCTCAAAAAAAAAAAAAAAGTTTTTTTCCGTGGGATTTGCGTGGTATCTCTCGCAGCAGCAATTTCTATGATGCATATTCGTCTGGTTTTTTTCTGGCGCGTGAACCCGAAAGATCAGATTCTTGCCTGCCACTCCTCACACACACACACACAGAGAGAGAGAGAGAGAGAGAAAAAGGGAAAAAAACAATGTACAAAAAAAGCTGCAATCAAACCGCATGAAAGACGGGAAGAAACAAATAGGGAGGAGAACCGAAAAACAGAGATAAGCGTAAAACTTGAAAAAGTTTTGACTCCACCACCTAGAGACATTGCATATCGTTTACTCTTTATTTTTAACCCTGTTTCCCCTCCCCGCCTTTGCGGCGCAAGATCTAAATGAAAAGATTCGGTAGGAGGAAAGGGAGAAGTAAGACAGAACACAGAAGAAAGGGCAGCCGGAAATTATAAGCATAATGCCAGTTGGGTGCGTCAACAGACTTCATTACTGAGGAAGAGGAAGGAGAGCGACAGTGGTTGTGTGTGTGAGTGTGTACTGCAGTCTGCTGCAGTACACAAAAAAAAAATAAAATAAAGCGAAAAGTAAAAGAGGAAAAAAATGATTTTCCTCCTAACGGGTAAAAAAGAGGAGAAAGGGGGGAGAGAAGAAAAGAAAACAAAAGGTGGTACATGATAGATCTTTTTTGTTGTGAGATCAGGTGTTCTTTTCCTTTTTTTTATTTTTCGTTTTGGGTAAGGGAAATTTAGGTGGGGGATGCCCGTACATTGCTTCGTCATTTTGGCTTTCTTTTGCTTGCTTTGCGCACCTTCTATATTTTGTCGTTGTCCTCCCAGTTTCCAAACATAAAAAAAAAAGAAACAACCACTCATTCATTCATTCGCTCGCTCGCTCGCCAAAAAAAAAAAACTTGTTTTTTGGAGAGGGGGGAAGGTTTTTATACGGACGTAGATGTGTGTACGCATGCAGAAGGTGTGGAGACCCTCGTGTAGAGTCATGTGTAGGGCTGCTGCAAAACGCCAGAACATCAACCTACCAACTCACCCATCTCTCGCAGGGCGGTGGTGATGTGATCACCAAACCTCTTCGACGAGGTTGTGGTACATCGGTGCTTTGAAGTGATAGTGAAGTATAGCAACTCTTCGCTGTAGATACAGTAGCATACACCGTATCCGTCATCCGCTACAGGGCCGAATCCACCGTTTGGTGTCTCAAACGGCGCCTCATCCTTCAAATGAAATCCAGCGGGGAGTTGCCGCACAAGTACCTGGGATGTGCTCAGCTTCCACTGGGGTCGAAGAGCCTCCTGCAGGAATTCTGAGGTTAGCCCCTTCCCCGCACTGACACAATAGAGGGCAAAAATATGGCGATCTACACCACGGCCTGCCACCGCGTCACGCGATATCAACTGGTGACTGTCACATGCGACACGGAGAAGCGACAGCTTTTCCGTCTTGCTCATAGAGTTGTTTTCCATTGCCCGCACAAACTCACAGGACTCCTTACTGACAGTACGGATTGTTTCGGTACGTCCCTTGCGGTACATGCTGAGCGAAGCCGCTTCGTACGTCTGATCAAAATGTCCCTGGTCACGAAAGTACGCTACCTGCATCGCCATCTGCACCCAAGCGTCAGGGCTACAGCCAGCCTTCTTTGGCAAGTTTTTGCCGTAGGTGTCGAAGCGAACAATGTGCAGGTCCACGTCGTTCACCTCATGCAGATAGCGCTCGTGTATGGCACAAAGAGACTCCCTCAACACCTTGCCCACGGTGAAACAGATACGGCTTGGTGCAAAAACTTCGAACTTTTTCTCCAGCTCCGCCTTCTCATCTTCTGGTAACTTTTTCACGTGGCCATCCTCCCTGTAAAACTCGAGACGTTCATCCGATGCACGCGCGAACTCCACAACATGTCCCAGTGTCAATGCATCACCCCATGAGTGCTCTGCATGCATACCACAGCGACCATTAGCTGAAACAATGATGTTAAAACTTTTGTCGCACCAGCGATTGTGACCATCACCGCATAAGTACATCTTTGCCTCTTCGTTCAGCGAGGATGGAGTCACATAATCCAGGCAAAGCACGAAAATAGCCTCCTCGATTACCCGCAGTGGTTTCACGTTGTATGCGTTGTTGACGAAGTGCTCATCTCGGATATCCGCCCACACAGCGCGTGGTGCAGCAGTGAACGCCGGGATGAGTGCCTCAATAGGATCTGTCTCATCGTCAGAGTTGATAATAGCCTCCAGTGCTATCTCCAGTTGATAAGGTGTTAGTTGGTGATTTGTCAACGGATGCAGCACGTCAAGACGATAGAAACGGCCCTTGTGAATCACAGCAATGTGACTAACCCCCTCGTACTGCATAATTACATCCATCTCCCGTCCTGGAATGCGAGTGGTGTTGAAGGCATAGCGGTATTGATCCATGTCAAGCGGGATGGGGCCGGAAAACTTGGGAGGAAATGTGCCTCTGTCGAGGCTCTTCTTTACCTTGACAAGATTGTACACTATAACCGCTGCTCTGGAGGCCTGTCGTGTTGTTGGTTCAAACTTTGCAAAGGTCAAACCGAACCAGTTGGAATTGATGCAAAGACTATCACGTTGCGCGAGGTATACGTACTTTATCCACCAGTCGGTCATGTAGTTCTCTGCAAACAAGTGCTTCAGCCTAAGAAAACCCTGGCACCGCGGCCCCTCGTTCCTCAAAAACTCTTCTGATAACTTTTTTAACCGCTCAAAATCGTCTTTTCGGTCCTCGTAGAGCGGTGCCACGGACTTCATGAAGCGCTCCACAGTGCACTCGAGGTCGGGAAGGGGCTGCGAGGGCAGACAGCTACCGTATGCCTCTGTCTTGTTGAGATAATGCATGAAAAAGGTCTTGAGGATAAAGCCCCAGATCATCGTTTTGCGGCTTTTTTTCGATCCACCCTCATAGATCCAGCCTTTGTATTTTAGGATTTGACGGAGGAAAAAACGCTGAGCCGCCGTGAAAACTGACAAGCACCCCAACGTGACGTTGGCACATAACATTGGCATGCGGTACTTCGGCCCAACATATTTCGAGAAGGGATTGTACTGGTCAAAACGCCAGAGCAAGTGCGTTACTGAGTTTGTGCGGGCCCATGAGTCCGATGGTGAGTTTAGAACCCATAGGAAGATGCCAAATGAAAATGTTGTCACGACAGAAAGTGGTATTGGATACAATGCGAACTGCACCTTGTCAACCCCGTGCCAGAAGGAGCGGCGCATGTTCTTTAAGATGAAGTAGGGGTGAGGAATGTAAATCACGAGTCCGCTGCGCCCTACGAAAGCTTGTACCTGCTTCCGGCTGGTGTCTACCTCAAAACCGACATGCGGCAGAGCCGCTGTTGGCAAAGTCGCAAAGCGCGCCTCGGCCATAAGTTAATTTGTCGTAAATATCCTCTTTGAAACCATATAACGACATGTGTGCAAACACGCATATATATATATATATATATACATATATACAGATTGTGTAATCGGATCGATGTGCACATGAAAAAAAGGAAGAAGAAAAAAAAAGAAACTGCAGAGAACTTGAAGCCGCATCACTATATATATATATATATATATATAGAAGAAAAGGAAGGATGCGACCAAGCCGCATCCGGATGAATAACGTGAACCTCCGGGAAATTCATTGTAGAATAATAGTAATACGAGTAACAGTGGTAATAATAGTAATAATAATAATAATAATAATAATAATAGTAATAACAAAAAAGAAGGAATGGGAAAAAAAAAAGATGATTGCTGATCAGAAAGAAGAGTAATATTAGTAGTGATAATAATGATCTGTAGAATGGTGCGGGTGAGAAAAGTGGAAAGTGGAGATTACCGAGGGACTGTTTAAGAGGTAGAGAAAAGGGGGAATTCATCTACTCTCCTCTCCTCTCTCACGAGGCGAACATGTTCTTGTAGGCTTCTCTCTGCTTCTTCTCGTATGCTCTGCACTTCTCATGCACCTGGCGCAGAAGTGTCTTGGCATCCACGTTTTCTGCGTCACACGCCAGCACCCGATCCAAATCACATTTCGCCTCATCCCACTCGCCGAGCGCGTCGTTTGCCTTTGCGCGTCGATACAATGCCTTCATGTTTTGCGGGTCCACAGCAATTGCCTTGTCACAGTACTGCACGCATTCCTTGTGTGCCCGCCTTCCAAGTAGGACCTGGGCAAGGTTTCCCCAGAGCAAAATACAGGCTTTTCGGGCCGCATCACGCTCTTCGTCGTTTGTGAAATCGCTTTCGGAATCGATAAACTCCAATGCACGGCGGTATTTCCGCTCCGCCTCTTCCAGCTTTCCAGCTCGAAACGCATCGTTTCCTTGAGCCCTGCGGGTTTCCGCCTGGTCGATCCGAGCCTGACCGTGGAACGCCCATGTTTTCACTGTCTCTAGCTCGTGTAGCTCAACAACGTACGTCACTTGTTCTCCCCCAGGGATGGTGAACTCCTCACACGGGTGTGTAACGAGATGCGGTGCGATGCGGAACGAAGCCGCCTCGTGTTTGCGCATAGATGACAGACACTTCTCCAACTGGGGTGGAAGGGCGACATCTCCCAAAGTGAGCTCCCAACCAAGGCGTTCGCACACCATCTTCCCCTCCTCCTGTGTACCGCAATACACACGCAAGTCAATTTTCACTCTTGATTCGTAGCTAGGCTTCTCGTAGTCAGTACCATCAATAGTAATGCTCTTCATGATTGTCTTGTCTTTTCCCTCTGAGATGTCCTCTTCACGTGTCCAACCGAAAAGCTCCACTTCAAATAGCAGCGTCGCGTTCGCCGGGATCTTTGGAGGGCTTCCTGCCGCTCCGTAGCCGTATTCTGGTGTGCAGCGCAGCACCGCCTTCTCTCCAATGCGCATCGTAGCGACACCCTTGTCCCACCCCTTAATCACCTGGCCACGGCCCAGGGTAAACTCGAAATACTCCCCACGGTCGCGACTGCTGTCGAACTTCGACCCATCTGCCTCAAGTGTTCCGACATAGTGCACTGTCACCTTGGCACCTTTCAGTGGTTGCGTTCCGTTTCCCTCCACGAGTACTGTCTTGAAAAGACCACCGTTCGTGTCTGGGACCTCGGTCGCCACACCGACAGGATACACCACTTCCCGCGGAATCTGACTGCTCACGTCTGATATGCTGCTTTCTGCCGAGCTCATCGAATAGAATCCTTCAAAATATCTTCTTTCGTTTTAAAAAATAATTTCTTACTTGCTTATCTCTTGATATTGCTGATGCTACTTTAGTTAGAAAAACCAGTAGTGCCGATGGCAAAAAAAAAAAAACGAAATGGGTAAATAGAGGAATAATAAAGAGAAAACAAAAAATACTTTGATAAATAATCAAATAGAAAAAAACATAGATGCACGTACATTGGAAAAAGGATTTTTTTTCCCCTTTCTTTTATCCCTCACCCCCCCCCATTGACTTTATTCATTTTAGTATTTTCTCCTCACCCTGGAGGTTCCCTCATCCGTTTGCCTTTTATTTTTGATTCTACTACTTCGTTGCGTAGCCGGGTTCCTCTGACGGGCTCTTCGCCATCCCGAGTGTCGCCCAGCCTGGCGCCTTTCGAGGCAGAGTTTTGCGATTACGTTTCAGTCCCAATGCCTCCTTCATCTCACCTGCATCCAACGCGGGGCCTTCTAGACGGTAGTAGAAACGGTCCAGCGTCATGGGGACATCTGCTGCCTCGTTTCGATCGTGCATCTCACTCACAGTCATGCTGAGGCGCTTTCCAAGCACCACAGCAGCACGGCTTGCCTGCTCCAAGTTTGATTCCGGAGGGTGCGTCCAGCGCTCGACAGATGTCGGGTGGCTTGCACGGAATGGGGCTGGGATGTCGACGTCACCACGTGCCGCGTAGAGCTCATGGTTGCCTTTAGGCAAATATCCCAGCATCACCTTCATATCACGCTGACGCTGCAGAGAAAGCCCCTCATCCTTATCTGCCCAGGCTGTACCTTTCTCTAGCTTCTGCACGTACGCCATCCATTCTCGAGCAGTCGTCTTGTTGTGAAGGTCGTCAAAACACACCTCTCGTTCCTGTTCAAGAATGCAGCGATCACGTGCTGTGTCAAGCTGCTCTTTTGCTGGATGTAGGACGGTTGTCTTGGGAGAGCGTCCAGTCGACGGGTAGAGGTAACTATAAATCTCGTTGTAATTGGCGCGCACGCTTCCAGCGGTGTGGTAGGCACGCAGTTGCAATGCTTGCCGCGCCACTTCGTCTAAAATATCACGAAACACAGGGAACCCCTCCCGTAGGGTACCGAATTTTGTAAGGTTGATCCGCACAGCATGTCCCTGTAGCAGATGCTTAGCGATCCCAACACTTTTAAAGCGAATAGCATGCGGGTGCGTACCTCCACGAAAAGGCACCTCAATACATGCCTTAGTCGGTGGTGGCTGTACACCAAGCTTTTGAAGCTTAAAGCGAATCATATCCCGCATGTGTTCACGATGATCAGCAATGGTACATAGAGCCACCACGCGTCTGTCACTCTTATCCGTATATATTGCACCCACACGTATAAGATCAAGGCCCAGCTCGCGTGCCATGCGTCGTGCCTGGGAAGCGGGAATGTCCACATCGGTGTCAGGGTCACCGGGAGCAAACGTCGCCTCAGCATTCCCATCCCCTGAAATGATGCTTCGCACACGCACAAAACTTTCTTGTATCATTTCATTTATCGGGTGCGCCTGGAAGTACAGCAGAGTCTCCTTTCGCACCCTTCCTGTAGAATACCCAACCTCACTCGTGTCCATCGCACCCTCCATCATCATCTCGTATCTTTCGCCCTCCGTCGCGTGGTCGATTAGCTGCTGTAGACGATGACGGTTGTCAAAGTTATCCCAGAATTCGACACCGCGAAGCGCCGGAAGAGAGTCATCCCCTGGCCGCTGCCCGCATACACCATATGGTGCAGCTGGGGCAGGAACAGCAGTACAAAGGTCATTAGTGGTAGTAGCAATGACAGAAGTCGCAATAGCATTTGGGTGGCCCTGATCCTTCAGTCGCAGTGCGTTATCATCCCGAGAAATAGAAGTATCATTTGCCTCAAGTGGAAAGTGAGGATTCGCCTCCGGGGGTAATGCAGCAATACTTTCCTCGTTTTCCTGTGGCCAGAAATTGTGGTAGAAGTTGACGCCTCCTCTGGTTGCTGTTTCTGCCGCTCTAGGTGTTAATATCACATTTCGCCCACCCTTTGCCATTCGCAGACGATACTCCTCCGCAGCAAGATGAAATGAAGTCACTGTTCCGCGTTTTCTACCGCCCAAAGTCTCATAAGGAATCTCAAAATGTGGCAACTCCTTCCCCCGCCGGTCGTAGTCACGCATCATATCACGCTCTAGCAGATCCAAATCACTCCCCAGAACGGTGCTTCCCGGAAGTACAGCACTGCATGGCCCCATATCCTCCTCTTTTTCTTCCGCTCGCCCTACCTCCACGACTGTGCCCTCCGAGATAGCCGGTGATCGTTTCATGGCAATACCCCTTGAATTTTCCGTCACCTCTGCTTCTAAGTGCTGAACCACACGGTGGTTTTCTTCGAGGTATGGGGATGCGTCTAGAATTCGAACCTCCCCCTTGTCTTGGCGCAGCTGCGTGTACATCTCTGTATCCCTTGCAAGTTGCTGCAGCTGTGCCTTTAGACCCTCAGCAGTGAGAGGAATGTGGAGCCGTTTCCTCACCTTCCTCTTCCTATTTTTTGTCAGCTGGATGTGAGCCGTGCTTATCCCTCCCTTCGCCCGAGAAACGCCCAGCGACGACGGCAGCTGCTCCTCGAAGTGGCACCCCCCCAACGAAGAACGGTACATTCTCCGCTGCCACATCCAGCAAAAGGGAAAAGAAGCAGGTGCCTGCCGCATCGTCCCAACTCTAGTGTGTATGTACGTATGTATATGCGTGTGATTGTGCAATTGCGTAAAGATTTTTCGGAGCAGAAAAGCATGCACATAAAGAACTGAAAGTAGCCCAATTCCCCTTTTCCCACTCCCCACCACCATCACCAGCACAAAAAAAATTATAACTCTGTTTCACGTACATAAGCAAGTATATGACTTCTACGCATCGGGAATCAGCTAGAAAGCATAAGCATCAGACTTTCGTCGAAAACGGGGTAGCATTAGTCTCTTCAAGGACGAAAAAAAATAGGTAAGTGCGCCATCATCCGTTGTCGCAGAGACGCACACACGCGTGAGAGCATCTTCCACCCTTATCCGGTAATGTGAAACCCTCATTTTGGGGGGAAAAACAACATTTATGCTTTAATGCAGTAGATGAAAGAATAGTCTCGCCCACTTTCCCCTCTTGAATAAAGAACAAAAGTACAAAAAGGTCATTTTAATCCTGGTATACCTGTGTAGAGAAAGTAGACAAATATTAGAAACAAGGCGTGGGTCCTGTTCAGGACTCCTTTATATGACAGGGCTTCACTGATGAGAAGGTGCAAGCAGCGCCTCACCCCGCGTTCCGCGCTTCCCTTCGCAAGTTCCACCCCTTCGCCAAGTCTTCTTTAGTTATCTCTTTTCCTCGCGAAATGCCATCGGCCGGATTGCTCTTGGAGGCCACGTACCGCCAGGTTGTCTTCACATCCTGAGCACGCCGTCAATCATTTTAGCTTCTATAGCCATGGGGTCCGAGTGTGCGTTTCCCCCTTCCATGATGTGCATGAATGTAGTGTTGTCCACCCGGATGTCCAGGAGACCATTTACCTGCGCCTTGAAAGCGCGTAATGCCAGCTGCACGCCCCTGGCTTCAGCCTGCGCAATCATGTGCGGAGGTCGATTCCATGCACCTCCAGCCGCCAGCACCTCTCCCGTGTCCTTGAACAGAAGTCCGTCCCATCCCTGCACGAATGCATCCGTTACAAGTGTCGCAGAAACGTGCAATTCACGTGGAGGATGTACAGCTCTGTTTTCCAGCATGTCACATTTCCAGGCTTCCCTAATTCAGCACGCTGGGTTCAGCAGCTGTGCCTTGTCT
>JASANU010000677.1:0-22743 GCA_030849675.1 Trypanosoma platydactyli | reverse complement strand
GGAGCACCCGCACGGTGGTGGTAACCATCAGCACATCGGCCACCCGTCTACGGTGTCCCGAAATGCACCGCCAGGGCAGAAAGTCGGTCTCATTGCCGCTCGTCGCACCGGTCGTATTCGCGGTAGCAGGGCTGTCAAGGGTGCATGGCATCCGGAGGAGTAAACTGCTTTTTCATGGCACGCTTGTTTTTTGTTTTCTGTTTATTTTTCTTTCTCTTTGAATTTTTCGTCTGTTTCGTGTGCAAGCACATTGAGACTGGAAGGAACGAGATGGGAGGCACATGGATCTAGAATGACGAGAAACCAAGAAGATCGACCAGTAGTGTCAAGGCCTTTCTGCTGGCATGCCCCTTGGGGTTTGTTGGTTTTTTCTCGTCTCTTGCTCTGTACTTGTGGGCAAGTACATGCGTCAGTGCGTGTTTGTCTCATCCATTTGGTTTGATTTCTTATTAGGTGGTGAAGTGAAGGATTGTAGCAGCTGCACCAATGCCATAGCGTGCATTATAGACGCACGTTCATATTTATCTTGTACTTTAGTGATGCTTGTTTTTCCCTTTTTTACGTGTTCGCGCATTTTTGGCCGTCCTTCTGATTTCCCTCCTTGTCTAGAACACAAGGGCAGAAATGAAATGTCTGTTCCTGAAGGAGTGTATTGACAGGGAAGGCTGCGTAGTGATTCTTGCCGAGGCGTTTCGTAGCTCATTTGGCGCTATTCAGTCGTTTCTTACCACTCTTGCGGAGGCCACATCACGTCCATCACTTATGCACGAATACCGCATGACCCCCTTTTCCCTTGGTGCGGCTGTCTCCGCATGCATTACAGCAGCTGACGCTCAGCGATTTTTGGATGATTACGTATACGGCTTTCCTAATGAGGAGATCAACTCCCAGCGCACTCGTATCTTCGCCTTTATAGAGACGTGCATGAGCCGCTATAACCTCGCCCGCATAGTCATTGACGACCAACGGGCGCTCCTTGAGTGCGAAAACGAGGAAACCGCCAACACACTGATGAACGATCATGTGGTGGAATCACTCTGTGCTGACCCGAAGGAGGTGATTGCGGTTGGCACGCATTATTCCCTTCTTTTACAAAATCACTCCGTGACGAGGCTCGTGGCGGAGCGTTGCGTTCTTCTTGGATTCCCGCTGCAACAACAGTACGCATACGAAAGAGATGAAAGCATCCGTAACGTAAACATCATGCTTCGAACCCAGACAAAGCCGCGACCGTACCAAATCGATG
Source organism: Trypanosoma platydactyli (assembly GCA_030849675.1). Lineage (NCBI taxonomy): Eukaryota > Euglenozoa > Kinetoplastea > Trypanosomatida > Trypanosomatidae > Trypanosoma > Trypanosoma platydactyli. Next base: position 21,497 of record JASANU010000677.1, on the reverse strand, counting down.
CTGTCAACGCCGCTGCAGCCGATGGATCTCTTCGAAGTGGCTGCATCATTCTTCCCTGTGGTGCAGGGAAGACACTTGTCGGTATCATGCTCTTGTGTAAGGTGAAAAAACCCACGCTGATCTTGTGTGCCGGAAGCGTGAGCGTAGAACAGTGGAAGAACCAAATACTGGAATTCGCAAACATTTGTGCCCCTGGATTCAGTAATGACGCTCTCTCAGGTGTAAATACTGCTGTTGGTACTAATGACACTGGTGGTACTATAAAACCTACTGCACTACAGAGGCACAGATCTACACTAGACGGGGCTGCACGTATTGCGTGTCTAACAGGAAAGCAAAAGGACGAAATAAGCGACGAGACGGACATCGTTCTAACTACGTATAGCATGCTGGTGACGGCGTACAAGTCGCATATGCGCCAGCGCACAGAACACGTTGGTAGTATTGGTAACAGTGCTACTGCCACCAACTCGCCACTTCCTCAACAGCGACGGCGGCTGCATAACCCAAAGAAGCGGCTGTTTCAACCATATGGTTTGCTTATTATGGACGAGGTGCACGTCATGCCGGCTGAGGCGTACAGTGAGAGTTTGAGCCTCATTGATGCCAAGGGTGTGGTGGGGCTAACGGCAACATATGTACGTGAGGACACGAAGATACGTGATTTATTTCACATCGTGGGCCCAAAGCTGTACGATGTGTCGTGGGAAACGTTAGCGTTGAGAGGCTATCTGGCTAATGTCACCTGTGTTGAAGTTTCGACGCCGTTGACGCGGCAGTTTAGCCTAGAGTACATGGAGCGAAGTAGCGACAAATACACACTGTCCGAGCAACGAAGGATGCCTCTGCTTGTCATGCTGGCTGCAGCAAATCCAAATAAAATGCTCTGCGTCCTTGAGCTTGTCCGGAGACACATCGCGGAGTCATCAAAGATACTTGTTTTTTGTGACCATATCATGCTTTTGAAAGAATATGGGAAGCTGCTGCGATCTCCTGTCATCTGCGGAGAAACTCCCCATCGTGAACGACTGATGATTTTCTCGGACTTTCAGAGCACATCTAAGGTAAACGTGATTTGCTTGTCGCGCGTTGGAGATGTCAGTGTCAATCTGCCCAGTGCCAACGTTGTGATTCAGGTCTCTAGCCACGGTGGAAGCCGGCGACAAGAGGCACAACGCCTTGGGAGGATCCTGCGCCCCAAGGCTAACGCAGGTGATGGAAAGACTGTTGACGCGTGGTTCTACACTGTCATCAGCACCGACACACTAGAGATGTCGTATGCAGCGCACCGTATGGCTTTTCTTGTAGACCAGGGTTACACATGCCGCATCATGGAGTTCCGACCAGTTGAGGAACCCGAGAATGTCAATGATGCCAGTGCCGTTTCTACTGCTCAGACAGGCGATGTTGCTAGCATGAAACAAGAACGACTTCGAAGTGTTTTTCGTCAATCGAAGCTGTGCTGCAGGTCATCAGAGTCGCCGTTACTCCAAACGGGGTCTATCGATGTACAAAGTCTTGATTACCAATTAAGCCTGCTCTCCCGCGTCGTCTCTAGCTTTGAGTTGGACTACCAGAGCCAGGTTTTATATCGGGGGTCTCCAGGTAATGGGGAGGATAAGACCGACACAAAAAATGGGAATCCCCATGTTGTGAGTATTACCGCCGAAACGGATGCGGACGGGATCAAGCGTGAGTGGGTGGCAGAGCGAGGCGTGGGCTACGTTGGATCGGACCATTGCTGGGTCTCTCTCCAGAACTTGGTGGGTGTTGACGAGAACTTTGTGTACCATGAGCTCTAGTCGTGGATTGCGGTTGAATAATGAGGTATAACGTTTACAAGAATGTTTCGCTCACACACAAGTTCTTGGGAATGGTGTGTTCACGTGAAGCAGAGAATGTGACCACCGTGTCTGGGTTTCTCATCTTCCCTTCCCCATTTTGTTTCTCATTTCGGGTGATTCACCTTCACATCTGTTGTTGTTCCTTCTCTCTCCTCCTCGCTCCTCATATGTCTTGTCTGCAGTTCGCACCTTAAGCAAAATGGTTTGAGTGCTTTGCTGGGTGGTGGTCTACGTTGTGGTCATATTCGTAAAGTGGATTGCAAAGCCCTTTCAAAGGAATAGGAATGATGCCATCCCTGCCACCGGAAACCATCCACCACAATTACCGCCACTAGAGGAGGAGAAAAACGGATGCACTGACGGAACCTGACGGCCACGTCTCCGTCGTCGTAGCGAGAGTGTGGAGGACGGCACGACGACGGCGACTGCGGCAAAGGCGTCCGGGGTTAAGAATGATTAGGGAGACCCCATTCAATGTCATGAAGGTCAAATCTCATGTTCCGACCGTATTTTTTCTTTTTCGTTTGATATGAAAAAGAAAAAAAAAGTGATTTTATGATGGCTGTCATTGGAACCTCAGGATTTGGCAGCTGGATTTTGGACTGCGGCGGTGCGGGTGGATTGCCCCTTCATTAGGATTCTTTTTTTTTTGTTTTGTTTTTCAGCCGCTTATTTGTTTTCTTGCCATGCGGAGTTCAAATTTTTTCTTTTCCTTCTGCTTCTTGCCTCATTTCGTGGGAGCGGTTGAGTGTCGGTGGGGGATGTGGCGCACACGATCGCCTTCCTGCATGGGCGCGATGTACCCATTTGTTTTCTCCTTCAGCCCTACACACATTTTTTTTCTTTCTTTCATTGCCCTCCTTTTCCGGGGTCTTTTCTTGTGGGCCACTTTCCGTTGTGTTAGGCATTGCGGGTTGGTGTTGTGCTTTTTGTGGTTATTTGTGTTGATGGGGGAGATGCGGGAGGCATATAGATGGAATTTCTCAACGGATGCTGTTCGAAGTATCCTGTCAGAAACGGACGTTTCGTTGCTTTCAGACGAATCGTATGTAAATAACAACGACACCTTGCTGCTTCGGTCGACAACGTATGAACCAAAGTACGTGGAACCGACACCGTTGCTAAAGGGTTCACTATACGTACATTTTCCAGGTGAAATATACCAGGAAAATGAGGATGTGGATGTGAGCAGACTAACTCTCTCGCAACTGTACAGCATCGCCTATCTTCCACACATGCAGCAGAGACTACATCAAATGGGTTCGGAGTCTCCGATTTTATCATGTCCACCGGATTTTGATAGCGAGACACCGACGGACCCTGAGGATGTGTTGCAGTACATTAAGGAACTATCCACCGCTGCATACCATGGGGAGGTCAAAGACCCTTCACCCTTTCAGCTTTATGAAAGTCTCGTTTCACGTTGTATGGAAAACATTTCGGCCTTAAGTGATGAGGTGAATGCAAGTAATGGGCTCAACTCTGCTAGTCGCGCTCAGTCGTTGTTGCTAAATTCCCATGATGAGTGTATATTGGGTGTGGCTTCAGATTCGGGGATTCAATCATTCAATCCCGAGGCTGATGTGAATGCGTTGGCAATTTCCATGTGGTTGTCGAACATTTCTCATCTGGACAATTTTGACGTCGTTCTACAGGAGCTTGAGACGTTTCCTAGTGCTTCAGTGGCTCTGAGGTCATCCGTTGTGAATTCTGCTCTGAACACTTGCAGGACGCTAGTCATGGGAGACGTGTGTCCTCAGACGCGAAAGGAGGGGCTCTGCACTTTGTTGGGGTTTGTAGTTCTTTCAAGAGGAAATATTCGGGAGATACTGGACTATGTTGGTATGCTGGAAGAGTACTTTTCCAACTCTAAATTCCGCGCCTTTCCAATTGTGCTTCCACGTTGCAAAGAGATGCTGCGGTGCTTTGCCTTGAGATCGCCAAAGCAGTACACCATAATTTATCCTGTAGATGCACATCACTACAAAACATTGAGATTGCCCATCATGCTTTCTGAAGGGACCCGTGTTTTTTCTTTCTGCGTCTCGCCATGTGGCCAATTTTTGGCTGCAGCAACGGTCTGCGGCATCCTTCTGTTCGATGTGGATACGGGAAGGTTGCTGACTCAATCCCATGATGTAGAAATGGCCTGCTCTTCGTGGATACTACAGTTTGTCTCCGATTCCACCAACCTGGTTGTTACCATGAAAACGGGTCTGCGCCATGTAATACTGAGCTCCACGCTAGAGTACATAAGTGAGCACAAAACTGACCATCCTGCCATTCCTGCAACCGTCAAGGCGAATTCGATTGACTTTTTATTTTCCCCACAGCTTCCCAGCGGACGAAAGAGTTCAGTGTTTCTTGTAGCAAGTGGTAAAATTGTGCTGGATAAGCTTGGTAGCGGTGCTGACAAGAGAGTTGAGAGTTTTGTCATCTGTACACATCTCCACTCCGATTTTGTTGGGCGTTTGGTTTCTTTAGGGACTGCCGATGGAACGTTTACACTCAGTCTGGATAGAGGCGTCGTCACGCTTTCTCAGGGATCGTGCAGCTGCTTTGGTGTATTCCCAAACCAAAAACCGTGGCATTTTCTGTATTGCCAGTGGAGCAGAGGCGTATGGACACTTGGCATTGATGGTGTTTTGGTGGAGTTGCGTGGCACCCGCACCACTCATTCAAGGACGATTAAATTCGTTGATGCAACGGTGCTCGATGGCACTGGCCACGTGGCATCACTTGTGGCATGGTGCGGCAGCGGCCACGATGGACACGCGATTAGAGAGTTCGCTTCCAGGAGGGTGTTAGAGAGTACACTCAACTTGCTGCTTTACCTGCCAATGGATGAGGGAGAGGGGCTGTGGCTAAAAGAATTGGCGACGATGCGGGCGCTCACCATGTCGGAGCGTTGCCTTGTTTGGGACGATGCTGCATGCTGTCCCTGCTCAACTCCGGCAACATTAGATCATGATGTGTCGATCCCACAGCACCAATTCCTGCAGGCTGACGTTATGGTCAGTGATTATCAGGTCCTTATTGCGTTCCCATCGACGGATAAGGGTGGTGACAGGATGGTTGTTGCTGTTCAACAGGTAGGAACACAATGCATCAGTCGGGTGTACCGTTGTACTGAAACTCTTTCACCGACCCTCCATTTCCTTTCCCGAAATGAGTCATTGCTTTACACGTTTCAGCAGCGTTTTTCCACTTTTACTGTGACATCAATATCAACGACTGCGCTGCGAGAACACAGGTTGATAGAAAATGGCATTCTGCAGAGCGATGACACGCGTCCAGATTCCCCAGAGTGGCTATGTAACGAAGTTTTCAGGCGGATTTGTATTGATGGTGATGATCTTCTTCGCATTTCAGAGGAGATAAATCCCTTGCGAGTTGAAAACTTGCAATACCTCTCTGTTGTCTTGGCGGGGGCCCGAGACTCGGTTAACCGTGTAAAACTGGTGGCAGTGATGACACTGGCTATAATGCACATGAACCGGCTTGCGTTGGAGGAACCTGGTGCTCTCTCTGGCATTGCTGCTTCTCTGAGTAGTTCATGCAAAGAGGTCATGAGATGGCACCCCGAGGGTATTGTTAGCGATGTAGCCGCAGCTCTTTACAAACTGGGCATTACTCAGTCACTTACACTGCCGGAAAAGGCGGACATTCTTATGCGTGCTGATGATCCTAATACGGTCAACTTGCTTGACTGCTTTATGTGCAAAAGGTCTCTTTACAGCATACTTTCTTTTGTAATAAATGACAACCCCTCCAAAATATTGCTTATGGCAAGCGCGCTGCTTCGCCGAAGCCAGAACGAAAAATCGATCCCTCTTTCTGAGCGAAAAGTGGTCCGTCTCATGTTATGGTTTTCAATCATTTCGGTTTATCTTCTTCACGGACATGGTCATGACATGATGATTTCACGTCTGATAGAAATATACACCAGTCACTCGGAGCAGCTACTTATGGAGCGGGCCTGGGACGACAACATGCAGCAGACAGAAATTCACACGGGTTTTCTGCCACTTCTTATCAGTGTTGTGGTCCTCTGTCCTACTTCAACTCCTGCTGCTAATTCTATTGTTACCCCGGCTGTCGAGGCCGCGTTGTTATCTATACTTGACAAAGCGCCGGAGGTGCCTGTGCCACAGCCGTTCCCCGTGTGTTTTGAAACTACACAGGCGTGTGATGTGGTACCAACTTCCCCCAATACACCGTTTAAGTTTCGTTTGGATTACGCAAAGGCGAGTACAGTGTTTATCACTAGGGAAACTCCCTCGTCTGTGGTAACTGTTCTCACCTCTAATTCTAGTGATACGAGACCGACAAAATTCGTTCTAAACGATGAGACACCATTTGCAAAGGTGAGTGGATCGTCACTGGTGTTATTTGGAACGGATGAGAGCTCTCTTACCATTGCGTGCAGTTATAATCTTCACGTCGGGACACCATGGAGCTCTATCCTGCGTGAGGGCGTCTTGAACCTCCTCATAGCCACTTCAAGACACCTGACTGCCCCACCAAAACCATGTGATGTCTTTCTTGCACCGTTGCTGCGTCATGGCCTTGACACAAGGACCCTCTCTGCACACGGGATGGATGTTCCTGGGCGGGTGAATGAGTTTAGTTTTGCCGTCGATATTCTCAATAATGTGGGCGAAGGAGAGGAGTTTGTTAATGAGGTTTGGAATAATATGAAGGGCAATGTAACACCACCGATGCGTCCTGCTATTCAGGCGCTTCTGTCCCTCCTTATACATAGTGGCCTAAATCCTCAACAGGCGGAAGACGAACTAAGGCTGAGGTGGTTCAGTGGGGAGTGGGGAAGTAGGCTGCAAGGTGTTGGGAAGGATGCCGCACGTCAGTCGTTGGTAACTCTTGCCAAGTGGATTACATCTTCTGTTTTTTGCCAATGTGAAGCCTCCACTTTGTACATTCCACGCGTCAAGAGTGGATGGTGGTCAACAGCTGAAGCGCAGCTCTCTGCTTCTATCTCGACCTCAGATCTGCGAGATTCGACGACATCACGTCGAAGCACTCTCAGAAGTGTGATGCAGAGTCAAGACATACTGGATCAGGTGCGGGCCTTCTTTACAAAAGGCATTACTCCAAGTGAGCTGGAAAGCATCATGGCGGAGCGAACAAGAGCTGCACTAAGCACCATTCGTGCATTGCATCTTCTTTCCTCCATCTTGTCTAGGATTCGGGGACATGACCCATGGACGCTGCATAGAATTCTTCAAGTCCTCTGGGTTCTCTGTGGCGAGGGGAGTGGGAAGCACATGGTTGAGGCGCTCGTGGGTTCTGGCACGGAGTTAGAGCTGCAGGTGCGTTCAGAATTTCACTTAGTGGTGGAGAAGTGTCAAACTCTTTTAGTTAATACCTGTCCAAAGGATATCTCTCCAAAGACTCTATTGAATACTCCAGCAAAAAACGGTTGCTCAACTATTCTACTCCTGGCCATCATGTGCCATCCGTGGGATACGGTGGATTGCGAGCTGTTCAAATGTGACAGCAAAGATGAGAGTGGAATGTCCGGCGTTCTGAAACACCTGGAGGAGCACATGACTCTCCCAATATACACCTCACCGCTGAAAACTCAAGGAGTTCACGAATGCCAGCAAGATGTCTCGGAAAAATCAACGGTGGAGGATCGAGCCTTCTTGCACGACCTAATTGGTGCCACTGAACACTTTTCCATCAACTGTATTCTACCGAATGATTTCTCTATCATTATGCCAAATTTGGTTATGTCAACATCCGTTGAGGGTATAGCGGTTGAAACGAGTGTCTCTGATTCGTTGGTTCTGCGCGCGGATGAGGCATGGCCTGTGTCTCATGTTTCACCATGGTTTTGTGGTATCCCACGTGTGTTTTACTTTGAGGTAAAGCTGACATTGCCTTGCCATCGAATTGCAATTTGCTTGAGCCACGGTGGAAGTGCTAGCAGCAGCGTTGATGTGGCATATTTTTACGAAAACACTGGTGCAACTCATGACATCTCATGCTCGCCCTTCGAAGAAGGTGACACAGTCGGCTGTGGGGTTGTGGCAACAACACGTCAGATCTTTTTCACTCTGAATGGAATCTTCATCTCGTTTATGGGAACTGTTCATGAAAGGACGGAGGCGGTGTTCCCCACCATCCGAATAAACAATAATGATCGTGCGAGTTTTACTGTCAACTTTGGGTCAAATGCCTTCTGCTACGACTTCCGAAGACGTCATCCCGTCTTCGCTATGAGAAGTGGGCCTACTTGGTGTGATGCTGCTTCCACTGCAGAGGTTGTTTTTCATTATCTGACCGCTCGCGCGTGCTGTATGCAGGACTCTTGTCAAAGTTCTGCACGATATTTTCTCATCAAATGCTGCGAGATGGTCTGCCAAAACATTAATAAAGTGGTGTCATCTGTTGTGAAAGCTGATGGAGGGAATAGTGTTCCATCAGAAGGTAATATGCACGACTTGGTGACTACTTCCCTCGCAAAGGCCTCCCTTGTGAGATATATTGCTACGTTACGTCATATTATGCAAGCGAAAAAGTTGTGCCCACTTCCTGAGACTGTCTCTGAGATGCTGTTTGGTGCAGTGACTGTCCTCATGATGTTTCCTTTGCCTGCGGTTCAAATTTCTACCATCAACATTCTCCCAGTACTCATTCCGCATATTCGTCGCTTGGAAGACGCCAGCGCTTCGGAAAGTCTTGTTCGAATACTCTTTCGGCACGCAAAGGCATCAACAAACGCCTGTTCATCAATCCCGTTCTCCCCTAACTGGCGAAAGTGTGACCTCCGCTGCATGTCTATCGCCCACATGCAGGTGGCACACATGCAGATCGAAGCACAGCGGAGTGTTGTTCTTGGTAATGTTCTTCCATGGACGGGGGTAGTCTCCTTCGCAGTGCGTGTATTACGCAAAGGCATGTTGAAGGGTCATTCCCTAAAGGGTGGATATTACATTGGGGTTGCGGTAGCCAGTTTCTCTCCACTGACGCCAACAAGCACTTCCCAAAACTGGAAGACGGCTAAGCCGCCTATAGTTTGGGCTCTGCACGACGCTTCGCCTCAGCTACCTCACGCAACAAATCCAACTGTCAAATCAAACAACTTTCATAGAGCATTCGGAAGCGGTGATGTGGTTCGTGTGGTTGTGGACTTTGACAGGCAAACGGTTAGCTTTTTTAGAAACAGTGAGTTTCTCAAAACGCTTTTTACTGATATTCCATCGGGCGTGGATTTGGTCCCGTTTGTTCAGCTCTACAATGACGATGCGTCGGTGTCGATTAGTAGAGGAGAGATGACGCCGCCCATTTCGTCTGCCACTCTACTGAGTGCCTCTTCTGTGGATGTGCTGCGGTGCATGTTAACGCTTGAGCCTTTTGAATCTCTTGTTGCAGATGGCCTTTGTAGGGAGTTGGATGAAGCTGTCATTCCAAGTGTGTCTCTGGCAGTTTTTAAGAGCACACCCGATCCACGAGTCTTGCGGATTTGTAATCGCAATGGAGAGAACATTCTGGTGACTGTTTCTCGTCTGACGCAACAAAGGGCGAAATTTTCTGTTGGAAATGTAGCATACTATGAGTACGTGAGCAACCTTTGCGCACCTTCATTCATGCCCTTGAATAGCGTATTTCAGGTCACTGATCCATCTGTGCCCTTGTCGGGACTTCGGCGCTCCATTGCCAGTTTAGTGGCGGCTTTACACCGCCGTGTTAGCCCTCTTGTTACGACAAAAGCTCTCTCCGTAACGGAGGCGCAGCAACGACGAGAAATTCTGGAGGAGGAGAAGGATCAATGGGACTATATGTTCTACGACACACGTGTGAACCAGTTTCTCTGCATTCAGCGGCACTCGCAGAACATCACGCTATTGGAGGCACCACAGATTAAGGAGGGCTACACCTTTTCCCCTTCACTTTCACACCCAAGCTTCGAGTTTTCTTCTCGTTTCTGTGGACGCTTGGCGACGGTGCCCAGCGGGGCGGAGAATGCGACGATCCCTTTTATCGCTATTGCGGAGCCCGCAGTGCCGCTCACCGGACGTTTCAACCTGAGGTATCAACTTCTGCGCGGTTCTGTTGGGCAAATATTGGGAGGTGGCTACTACGTCGGTCTCTGCGTTTCCTCCTTTGATTGGAAACGGTGTGATCTGAACGTGGATGTACCAGAGGTATGGGCCATTCATGATATGGATGATACACATTGGCGGCTGCGACATCTCTGTACTTCTACACGCTTTTACATAACGGCTGAACCGAGCTGCATTATTGTGAGTGGTGATATTATCCGCCTCGAGGTTGATCGAGATGAGGGTACCATTTACGCTTACAGGAAGGGCGTTAACCAGGAGGAGGTAGTATTAGGCCTTATATTCGACAATTTGCCGAAGAACACGGAACTGTTTTCATTTGTTCACCTGTTCAACACAGACGCTGTTGCAGTACTTCTTTCATCTTGTTGTGATGAGCCTGCAATTCGGACAACTGTGCAAGAACCTCGTTTTGCGCTTTCTCTATCGACTGATAAGAGAAATTGTGATAGTTGTGTGGCACGGCACCTTGAGAACTCTCGTTTTCTGCAGGTGCGGTACAAATGTAATGAATGCATAGACTACATCCTCTGCAAGCCCTGCTTTGACCTCTGCATGCATTCTCATCATTCATTCACTGAGTTGGGGGAAGAACCACTTGTGTATAGCAACTCTCCCCCAGTCAATGTTACGATTGGGATGAAAGTGGTTATTCCAGCTAGCTCTTCCTTATACTTGCATAGCAGGGGTTGTAGCATCTCGGAGAAGCACATGAATTGCGTTGCTGAGGCGAGAGAGTGCAACGCAATGGCTATGTGGGGTATTGTATTCAAGCGCAGGGCGACCTTCACTGTCACGGTAAGCACACTTAACGGGGAGCCCCTGTGCCCTGACTCTCCCGTTTTTGTTGGTATAGCGGGGGTGGACGAGGTTGTCTCGTCAGCGGAGGTGCTACGCACCCTCTGCATGTCAGGGGCACCTAATGTTGTTTCAATCTGCAGTAATTCATCTTTGAACCGCACAATAACACCACTGAGTCGTTCAACATGCAGTTTCCAGAGTGGTTCGATTATCACTATAGATGTGGAGATGGAATCGGGAGTGGCGTTGATTCGACGGGATTGGGTGACGCTAGGCACAAAAACCTTTTCCACGTCTCCTTTGTCGAACCCCACGTATCTTGTGGGATTTGTGCTTTTCGGACAGAAGAACACCATTGCATCTATTTATCCAGAAAAGCGTCATACGTTTTATGGTGTGATAGAGGATGTGAGCAGCAGATTTTTGCGTGTTGGATGCCATGGATGTGTGCGGCTCATAAGAATGGAGCACTGTCGCGTTCCCCTCTCTTTGTGCCGGGCGCCTCCGAAAGTGGACACGTTGGGTTACATCTTCGTGAAGAGGGATCTTGTCCAGGGAAAAATCATTGATGTGGAGGGGGATGAAGCGCTGCTGCATGTTCATGGAGAGGATGGGGTGCGACGGGTTCCCTACTTGCAGCTCCTGGTAGATCAGCACAACAGCATTGCCAAAGAGGGAATACTTTGCCGTAATGCAGGTGAGAATGGGGTCGCAATAAGCGATGGCTTTGTCATCTCCAGGCTGCTGTTTATCCTTACATACTTTTGCGAGAAGGAAACCCTCTCTCCTCTTGTCCTGATGCACTCCCCTGCACTTATAGGTATTCTCAGCTTAATGGCGAGCGTAAAGATCAGTAATGATGTGCCTATTAAATTTATTGAGGAGATTCGTGCTGCAATCACCGCAACGTCTAGATGCTTTCGTGAGATGACGGGAAAAGGATACATTGGGGAGCTTATCCCCGTGCCTGTCATTCAAGACTCTCAGTACATCCCCAAACAAGGGATGCTGATGTGTGCTGTTAAGGGGCCATACAAAGGGAACATATTCAGTGTTGTTTCAGTGGAGGCTTGCGGCACTATGAAAGGGACGAAGCTGTATTTCTATTCTTCTTCTTCTTCCTCGCTAAAGGGGGGTATGACGACTGTGTTGAATACAGCAGATTGTATTCCTGTGAAGCAGTGCAACGGACGGCCGTGGTGGACCATAAATAATGGGTTGCCTTGCAGCTTGCTGGAACACACCTTGCGAGTGAGTTGTTCTGAATGTGGCTCAATGAACATTGTGTCGGATGGTGATTGGCAGGGTGAAATCATTGTCCCTAAGCGAGGCAATGGCTCAATTTCTCTTCATTTGGACAGCAACTTTACAGGTAGCGCCGTTGTTATATTTCCTTCTTTCTCCTTGGAGTGCAGCGTTTTTTGGGAGTACGTGCGCTATAGCAGAAGAGTCCGCCTCTGTCTTTTTAATGCCATACATGAGGACAAGTGGTGTAAATTTCGCCTTCAGAACGCCGATTTGCATCTCTCTTTTGCAGCGGCGCTGGTGCAGCTTGATGCCTTTATGTTGGGTTGCGAAGGTCCGGGCTTTGTGGTTGTCATGGATGGCATTATTGATCGCGAGGGCCGGAACGTTTATGGCGCATGGAAGCCAAGGCATGGCAGGTCTGGTACGTTCTCTATTAACTTGTTGCGTCAAATTCCGCTTGCTCCTCCCACGACGGATGTGGCGCACATTGAGCCTTTACCGGATTGCAAGGACCCCTTCATACCACCACCACCGCAGAGGGATGTGGAGGTGACATTACATCGTCTCGTGGTGCTCCTCGCGCGCCATTTATATCTCTGCATTCTCGACAGGGGTGGGGGTGGTGCTGTCGCCATCCATGACATTGTTTACTATCATTCTCACCCCCTGGCAGACCGGCTCATCTCGACTCATGTAGACATCAGTGAATTACTGATCACAGTTTACAAGACACTTTACATTATTCTGGATCCTGCTACAAAGCCATGGGATTCCACAACTTTATCACTCCTCATTTTGAAATGTATCCTCTTACGGCCTGAGATTATCACGGAGTTTTCTAGTTTTGTTTGGGATTCATTTCACGCTGTCGTCGCGGCAACTAATCACTGTGGTGTGGAGTACCGTCACTACCTGCTGAATAATATAATTTTGTTTGTTGAGAATCACCGCTGCGGGTTTGACAACATTTACATACAGCTTTTTTCTACCCTACTCACCTGGGTGGACAGGCGCGTCTCCAACTTTCTAAGCTCCTTTGAGACACGGAAGGACGTTGCCGCCGGTGTCGAGCTCTCCATGAGTCTTGGGAGCTCTATTATCACGGACACCATTCATCACATCCCACTAACAGCGCTACAGTGTTTAATCGACATGGCACACTCCTTCCGAGAGGGGCTTCCACTGCCCAAGTTGGTGGACACTGTCAGGGGCGGATGTGAGGAAGAGGACGTGGAAGAGATGAAAATGTCTCTGCGTTTACCAGTAGAGGCTTTTTGCGTATTTGGTGAGTTTTCCGATGGTGTTCTCAAGGTCGGTAAAGTCGTCAGCTCCTACACTGCGGGTGTACGCGGAAAGTACTACTACGAGGTTGTACTTTCCGACAAACTTTCGACCCCTTTTGCAGTAGGGTGGGGAACCGATCAACATACTGAGGTCCCATGTCAACACGTTGGAAGTGATACATGCAGTTTTGCCTTCACTGGAAGTGAAGTTGCGTCGAAGAACATAAAGGAGGAGTACAGGTTTGGACAGGCGATAAAGCCTCGATCGGTGGTTGGCTGTCTGCTTGACATGGATGAGAAAATTGTGGCGTGGTCGGTGAATGGCGTTTACGGTCCCTTTTTGTCCATTCCAATTGAACACAAGGATCATGCCCTTTATGCGTTTACGTCAACAGGTTCATGCAATGGCATGCGAGTCTCTTTTGGCGCCACTCAGTTTGAATATGTGCCTGACGGCTACTCTGATCTCTCGGGGCGATACACGCGCGTACAAGTTTCGAGGTATTATAACAGTGCAGCTCGGAGTCTTTTGCCCATTCGGCCTCTTTCATTTTACAGACAGTTGGCGTCGTACCTTTCCGACCTCGAGGAGCTTGCACCCTTGAGGACCAGCCTGGGAAACTCATCATGCTCGACGATTTCGTCTACGGTGTTGGAGTCCCCTGAGGTGACGCTCTTGAGACGATACCCATCGATATTGCATCTAAGTGATGAGGAGCGGAAACAAAGCACCAGGGTTATTTGTGTTGTGGAAAGCTGCATGGCAACTGCACGTCGCTTTATTGACTTAGACAGCGAAATAGTTGAGGGTCGCCTGTTGACCGCCTTTTTGTTAATGAGGCATGTCGTGCGCCGTTCGTTGGGCAGGAAGTTGCTTGTGAGTATTCCTCCAGTGGAGAGTAACCCCAATCCACCAAGCATCACTGTGCGCATAACGGAGCTCTACTCCACTCTTGCGCGTACACCAGAGGTGGCTCTCAAGCATTCTGTGCTCTCGCAGATATACAGGCAGATAGGGTCTTTTACAGATAGTAATTTTAGACAAAGTCCTCTGTTCAAGGTGCACCTGTACATAACCAACAGTGGTCATGCCCCGCAGGACCTTGGCGGACCGTACAGACAGTTGTGGACCTTCCTCAGTGAGGAAATTATGGCGCACCCTGACAAATGCTATCCGCACAATGAATACCATCGGAACCCTCTTTTTCGCTACGTGAACAACTCTCAGAGGGTGGCGTTGGTTCCAGACTGCGCTGCTAACTCCGCATATGATCTTGTTCTGCTGAAGTTTCTTGGGCAAATCATGGGCCATGTAGCAGCAGCTGGGACTCCACTTGCGTTGGACTTTTCTCCTTTTGTGTGGAAGTACCTGGTGGAAGACACGCTGACGGTGCAGGACTACTACAAGTACGTTGATAGTGTTGTGGAGAAGAGTATGGAGGACGCAGGGTTTCTGATGAGTGAGATGGCGGAAGAGATCATTCCAAATCTTGGTGAGATGCTCTTGGGACTACTATCCAAGGGCGGGCCTCAGGAAACAGTGGTTGGAAGATGTCGTCAGCTTGCGGAGGAGTGTCTTGTTCACTCCATGGACCCTCAGTTAGTTGCAATGCGTGAAGGTCTGCTGTCTGTTCTCCCCAGACGTGTTACTCGTTGCCTCTCGTGGCGGGAGTTGGAGCGGATGGTGTGTGGGAACTCAAACTTGACAGCTGATATTATGAGGCAATGGATTGAAGTGCAATTGCAGCCCCCTAGAGACCAAACATTCTGGCGTATCATGGATGAGCTTGGCATGGAACAACGCTCTTCCTTCTTTTGCTTCGCCAGTGGGCAGAAGAGACCGCCCCTCATTCGCAGGATCAGAGTCATGGAGAACGCGGAGAGCACGGAGCACCTCCCTCGTGCACAGTCCTGCTCATCATTGGTGACTGTGCCACCGTATGACACATACGAACTTTTCAAAGACAAGCTTTTGATGGCCATTGCTCATCAGATGGAGATGGAATTGGCCTAATGATATACACTGCATGTTTTTTTTTTTCTTTCGCGTTTTTTTTTTTTTGAGTCTCGTTGCTCGTCTTGTGAGAACTGTTGGAATAAACCTCCCCTTTTCTTCCTTTTCCCTCTGTTCGTCTCGCTATTATACCTGCTCGTTGCTGAGTTTTTTTTTCTTTCCTCTGCCCCTTTATGGATATATATATATATATATATATATATATATATACATATGTAAACTTCTTTTTGTGATTGTTTCTTCCTGTCATTTCTTTGACAATGTTGCAATATACCCTGACGCTTTCTGCGTCTGAATGCCGAACGCCACGTGCAGTTCTTTTTCTTGTTCTTACCCCCCGTTTCTGCATCCCTCTCATCCCCTTCCTTGTTTTTTTCGTCGGTTGTGGTCTCTCCTGTTTATGTCATTTTTTTCCTCATAATCCTGGTGGCGTTTGATACACACCACTGCACTTCCTTTTGTTTTCAGTTTCTTCATGCTTCGTCTTTTCATCACTATTCCTCATGGCCATTATTTACTTTTCAGACCTAAATGTGGCGAAGGCCATTGGCTGCAAATGCCCTTCCGCTTCTCGTAGCCGCATCGGGCTGCACAACATGGGTAGATGTTTTGGCCACCTATAAGGAAACATGTGAACTGCTCTCGGGTATGTACAAGCCGACGCCGGAGGAGCTGCATCGGGGTCTCTCAAAAATGGAGACGTCGTGGGGTGTTTCTCTCTTCTATTATGGGATAATAAAGGGGATATGTGGATGTGAGCACCCGCAAAGTCGCCTCGTCGGCCTTGCATTGGAGCGCTTCAAGCGATACGGAAATTTCTATGCGATTAAGCGTATAATGGAAGATGATGTGGATATGTCATCAAATCAGGGTGCACGCTCGGCGCTAATGTACGCTTCATTTACTGGAATGTGGGATCATGCAGTGTCTATTTTCGAGAGTCATATATGGATGCAACAGAATTTGGCTGATACGCGCCGTCTGGTGAACATACTCTCAGCCCACGGCCGTTGGAGTCACGCCATCCGTTTATTGTACCGCCGATCACCACCACCCCCCTCACTAAACCCCATCCTAGTAAGGCCGATTTTCCGGTCTCTGGGGCTGGCTGGGGAATACAAGCGAATGCTGCGCCTTCTCGCCGCCTCGGTTGCACAAGGCTATAAAATAGATGAGGTTCTATTTTCTGTCTTGGTACGACCGCTGCAAAGGTCTGGCCAGTGGAATGCCGCACTGGATACTGCCTTAGACTTGGGTTTGCTCTCGTCATCTCGTGAGAGCAACATCAAGGATATCACTCTCTATGGCGCTCTCGCCGACTGTCTTTATTCTTCAGATCCGTACTTTAATTTCACTCTCCAAGAGATCGTGGACGATATGACGCATCGCATGCATCCTCGAAAACTCCACGAACTGAAACCTAATAGAAAGACGGAAAGGTCATTTCGCTTCCTGTCCACTGGTGAAATGTTTCGCATGTACCATCGGTATCTGCATCCGCTCAGCACTATTATTTCAGGGGTCCTGTCATTCGGTAACGTTCACTATCGTCCGGTATCGGAACTGGCTATCGATGCGTTTAAACAAGAGGACTTGCTTTTAGTCCTTGACACCAACTTTCTCATACAGTGTACGTCGAAGAACCTCCCCCTTGTTCATTTCCATTCGGCGATACAAAGGCAGTATCCACACCTTGAGGGGAAACCACTTCAGCGCGTGATTCTTCCCTTCACGACAGTGCGTGAGGCTTACCAACTAATTTGGAGTCCCGCTACGCAGTTGAGGCGTGGAGTGCGAAACCTTCTGTGGTCTCGCGTTGTTTCGTTTCTTAGACAATCGTTTGTTACTGTCTTGGCTTTGTCGTCAGAGTTTCCATGTAGTTCGTTTTCTGTCATCTCGCGTTTGGCTTACTCGCGTCTAGGCGAGCCTGCAAGCCCCAATGACCCCGATCTACGTATATTAAACACATGTGTGGCGCTGCAATACACACTGCGTCAGCAGAACGCAATGTCTCTTCAGGGTCTTGCGCAGTTGTCTGACGGGGCAATGCTCTTCTCGTTTCTAAAGTACCATGTGCGGCGCCATCACCGTGATGTAAGGGGGGTAGCCTCCCAACAGTTGCTGCTCTGCACCTTAGATAAGCGCCTGTCGGCGGCGGCGGATGAGTTGGGCATTCAAACCTTTCCACATTTTCAGAATTCGAATGAAGTCCCCACCGGGACAAGCGACAAATAATGTGGCGGGGCGGAAATCTGCTGCTGAGATGGCATGTCTGGATTGTTCCATTCGTTACATTTTTTTTGTGTGTAAGTGCGTGTCTGCGTATCTACGCGACCCGAAGAAAAAAAAAAATACAACAAATGGGATAGAAAATGAGAATATGAAGCTGAACACAAAGCAATGACAGATAGTCGTTTCCTTCCCATGCATGTAGTATTATTTTGCATAAGAAGTACACCTGAAATGTTTTATATATTGTTTTCTCTTCTTCTTTTGTGTTTATATATAACTGTTTACTCACTTTTTTTGTGTTTTTTTTTGTTTGTTTTGTTTCGTCCTTGGTTGCAAGTCTACCAGTTTGATCAAAATGGCGCCGTTTCAAGGCAGCTGTAGAGTCTGTCACCGAGACACAGGGAGACTTGTTAGCCCATGCGCGTGCGAGGGGTCCATGAAGTACGTTCATTCAAGCTGTCTCTCAAGTTGGGTGTTCTTTAAGCGTTCATTACGCTGTGAGGTGTGCGGTGCAATGTATAGCGTTGCAAAGGTTTTGAGTTCCGACCCCCAGGAAGTCGGCGTGCGGGAACGGTTTCCTACACTAGCTTGGATCTGCGCACGGCGGTACATCCGACAAAACTTGGATACCATACTTTTGTTGGTATTCCGTCTGCAGGTGTTTACTCTTCTGCCAGTTCTCATTGCACTTCTTCAGTGTGTGTTGGACCCATTTATCTCAGTGACACTGCCGTGGTGGTTTTTTACTCAAACGCCAACTTCGACGAGTGGTTTCTCATTCTTCTTCCATTTGAAGGTTGCTGGGGAGTTTTTGCTCTTTGTGGCTCCCTTGGACGTTACGTGGGATCTGTGGTCTGAGTGGTGCATCTCACATGGGGAAGCCTTTCCTGACGACCTGCAGGGGAATGCCCTGGCGGAGGGGGAATTTGCTGTCAATGAACCTTTGTTCGAATCCGACAGTGAGGAATACGGAGAAGGTGGATTTAATGACGAAGATATCGGTAATGGCGCTGCACGGGGACAAGAGAAAAGGGGGGAGAAGATTGAACATGGTGATGGAGGGGGTGATGGAATACACATGGCGGATAATCACCTGCTGGAGCTAGCCACCCTCCCGGAAGAAAATACGACAATTCTTGAGGCGATTGCAAATTCGCAACGTGAGTCGCATAGAAAATCGGCGTCCCGTCGGTTGATACCATCAGCTTTAATGCCCTCTGGCGGTCGATTGATCATGTTTTATGTATCACTGTGGGTATTTTTATTCATCTCACCGGAGGTAGTTCTTCTCGCAGGAGCATCAGTTTGGAGACTGTTGAACGGCAGCTCTTTTTTTCGTGCCATCTTGGAACGAGTACTACTGGGAATATCATCGTCGAAAGGAACAGCTCAAATGCGTTATGATATGTTGCTTACGATTTTCAACGCCATAAACGCTTCGACTGTAGTGTCATGTCTTCTTTCTCATGGCGCAAGAATGTTTTCCATGGAGTTTCTCTTATTTTTCATAAGGCGCATGCCTGGCGTGCCAAAGAGAGGGTCAATTATATCGATGCTGGTATTTGTACGTGGGGTCTTAAACATCTGCACTCTCATTATCTGTGCCATTCTGAGTGTGTGCCTAGGTACAACGATCTTGTGTATGGATTTCTTTAGTGCAGATGCTCTGTTTAGTTTGATCGACGAAAACATGGCATGGGATGTTGTTCATTCCTCACCCTCGCAAGGCACATTTGGCTCAAAAAACTTTGAGCATTCGGTCGCGGCTGACAGCGTTTCATTACCAGTGACTGTATTAAAGGCACTGAGTGTTATTTCTCGGACTGTAGAACAGGATGTGTGTTGGAACTATGGAGATGTGCATGGTAACAGAAGTTTCGTTCGGGGGGAAGAAATGGTGGCGGATAATAATGATCCACTGCTTTTTCCGATTTTTGCAGCCACCACCGTTATATCAAAAATTGACAGCTTCTCATTGATATCATCAGGGCATGTGGCGGTGCTTCTCTCTATGCTTGCCTTTTACCATGTGTGGGGTACTGTGACATCACTCCCTGCGCATTGGTTTCGTTGGAGTGCTCTATATAAACTTGCCGAGTTCAATGTGTTCCAGATGATCTACCTTCTTGACGTGAAGATGCTTCTACACGCCTATGGGGAGATTGTTCTTCTTATTGTATTTACTTCCTGCGTGCTTCTACGTTACTCTCTTGCACTGGTTCATGCAGCGGAGTCCCTGCTCTTTTCTGCGACGTCATTGCAGGCCGTCAACACTTCATCATCCGCGTGCTGGCTGAGGGCGCTGTTTTTGGTTTATACAGCCCCGCAGGATGCAATTGATGCGGTGCAAAAAAGTGCAGTCACCGTTTTGGGGAAATTGTTTGAAATCAGCTGGGTGACGCATGGAGGGCCGTTTACAACTTCAAGTTTTCTTTCCAGAGTTGTTTGTCTCACGGCATTTGCGGCGTGCTATTGGGTTTCTTCTGTTCTTATTATCGCGATGTATGCGTTTTTCAGCATTTCTGTGGTTAATAGGCGAATTGGATTTCTGCGCGGTCTTATCTTTGCATATCTAAACCTCTACAGGGGCGTTCGTTTCGTGTATCCAAATGTACTACGTGCTGCAGTCGCGGGATTCTGGAGGTTCAAAGCGCAGTTTCACTCGTTACTTTTGAAGTGGAGACGCATGTGGTGGTTCAGCTCGTCACTCGGTCTCTGGGTGACGCCAAGGCCGATGCTTGGGGATGGCCTTGCGGGGTACAACGTCGAATGTATTCTCGAATTGCCTGTGAATGTTCGCCGCGTGTTTGCTTCAGCAATGGAAGAGGCTTCATCGCGTGCGGGTGAATATGTGCTGGCAAGGGGTGAGTCAAGAAAATCTATCCAACGCATTCAGCAGGTGCTGAAGATACACGACTCTCGCAACCACCAGAGCTGCTTTTTGCTCGAAGAAGACGTGATTTTTCTTCTTGAATTGATAAGACCGCCTGGAGTTCTGTGTTGTTTGTGCTTCTTTTCGATTTGGACGATACTGTTGCTGGTCCTTCCATTTATTTTTGGTTCAACACTGTTTTCACTCGTTCGAAGTCTCGTTGCGAAACCCCGCTGCTACACAGCCTCGGTGTCTTTCCCGGTGGTAATGTGGGTATGGGGCGCTGCACTAACCGCACTGCTGAGCTTTCGGAAACCACAACGCACAAGCATCTGGGCACGAGCACGACTGTATTTGTTTTGTGGATGCCAGAGTTTTACAGTTCGAGACTCCATGTCTTTTATTGTTGTGCCGGCTTTCATGCAGATTGGAAGTTTTTCAATTGTTCCACACGTCATGTGCAACGTTTTGATGCCGCTTATATTACCCCTAACTGAACAACACACGGGGACTCTAGTGTTAATCCTTTGTAGCATCACGGCAGTGTTGAACACCATTGGAATATGGCGGTCGTTGGTGGGACAAGTTTTCCAGCAACTGTGTATTCGATTTCATGATCTACGGAGGGGCAGAATTGTTGAGGAGACGGTTTGGGTTTCGCAAACGGAGCCGCATGAACACCATATCACTAATATGCAACGCTCGGCGATGCACGAGGACAATGCCACATCTGCCGAAAATAAAGGACGTAGTCTCACAGGTACATTGGCATACGTGGTTGGTGTAACAAAGCGTTTTTGTTTGGGTACAATGAGAAGGTGCTGGGGATATTTTCAAGCCCTGCGTGAATCCTCTGAACAGCTCCTACGGAATGTAGCCAATAGAGAGAATGTTGTGTGCATTGTTTTTGTGAACCGAGGATAAACATACTTGTTCTTTCTCCAGAGACATTTTCTTTTGGCTTTTCTTGACTGCAGCTTTTTTTTTTTATTGCTTTAGTGCTTATGGTTGTGAGTGTACGTTTTTTTTTTCCTTGTTTGAGAGCCTGCGAGAGGAATGGTATCGCCTGACTATGTCTGTGAATATTCTATTTTTCCATTCTATCTTATCTTA
>JASANU010000676.1:0-22341 GCA_030849675.1 Trypanosoma platydactyli | reverse complement strand
CTCTTGTCATCCTCACTGCCGCACACTTTACCTCGGCCTCATTGCTCTCTGTTCATATGCGGAACGCACGGCGATTTACCAGCTGCTGCTCCACCTGCGGCGCGGGTCCCTAGTGGCTGCGCACTCAGTGCTGCATCCACGAGCCATGGCCACTCCTCAACATCATTTCTTCTTGCGGCATCTCCATAAGCGAGTGGGTCGATGCGTACGCGGGGGGCATGTACCCCGAAGGAAACTGTCCTCCGTATGCGCTGCCGTACCCTCCACCAAAACCGTTTTGAGAGAGAGAGTACGCCGATGACCCCATGCCGCTCTTGTAGCTCCAGTTCTCGCCAAAATAAGATTTCTCGTCGTTATTATTCTTCCTCACGCAGCACACGATGATGCCGACAATGACAGAAAGCAGAACAATGGAGGCAGCGACGATCGCTATCAGAACCCATAGACTCATTATTGGTGTTATAGGACCCTCATACTTCAGTTCGCCCACAAGATCCACATAAAGAGCAGTGCTGTAAGATACACTCCTGGAAATAAGACAGAAGGTCATTCGGTCCTTGCGTGCAACACTGCTCACATCGACGCTCACTACCTTCGAATTTGGATCCGCAGCCGTGGTGCATTTATCATCACTTGGCGTCACTGTCGAGCACAGAGAATTGTTTTCTGCAATGCAAATTATGTACGGCTCCTTGCGGTCCCCAATGTCGCCCCCACTTACCTCCAAGTCCACGGAAACATCCGAAGACTCGATCACCGTCATGGAAAATGGTGCATCCACCACCCTCACCGAGAAGGCAGCAGGAGAGGCATAACTGTCATCATCCAGAACACAGAGAGCATAGACGCCTGGAGGGGCTTTCAGTTGTGTCGCAGAAATAATCGCACCACCATTGATTGCATTCGCATTGCACGCACTCACGTCAATTATTTCGGCACCTTTTAGATCCTTCACGGTGGGACAGTTGTCGCCGCTGCACCTCACGAGAACACTTCTCCACTTCTCAGAACCATCTGCTGTTCGGCCTGTATGTGCTTCGAACAGAGTGATGGTCGGCAGTCTCCCAACGAAAAGGGTCAACGGCTTCGACACCAGTGCAGTCACATCCAACGAGGAATGACCCCATGGCAGGTAGCGACTCTCCCAGCCGTTCGCCGTCACGCAGAGATTATAGGTGCCAGGCGGAGGAAGCACATCACTTTTTTGTATTTTGTGGCACCCTTTGAGTGCATCACAGTCTGCAACATCCAAACAGTTTTTGGACGGAGGGAGCAGCCGGTATGCAGTAGGGGTGGACCCAGCAGGAAGTTTTGCAGACACCGTTATCGGGAATCCGTAATATCGAAAATTCGCCGTCATCGTGGCCTCAGTATCTTCAAATGGCATACATAGTCGTTCTTCAAAATGTTGAAGCACTTCTACATACCACGGTTCCTCTGCTGCAATACGCACCAACATCCTCCCAGATTCTGTGCTTCTAAGATTATCAAAACGAAAAAGCTTATAAGCTCTATTGCTTGACACACTCTCTTTAACAATTGTTTTCCACTGCCGAAAAATCGTTACCTTATACTTCGAAGTATCGGTATTCAGTGGGTTATCCACGCGTACGTGATATTTACCATGGATGTTAAACAAAATAACGGCCGGGTAGATGCCGGATTTCTGATAATTTACGTCCCCTTCCTCCACGGAATCTGTCCTCCCATTCCGTGTGAGTACGCTGCTGGTGTTGGTGTTGATAAGGGCGGCGCTGCAGTCTGGAAGCGCTACGGCCACGAAAAGAAGCAGCAGCAACGCTTGAAGAAAGCGCGACGGCGGTGTCGTGCCACATTCCGGTGAGGTGCGACGCATGATGCCGATGGGTCTCTCCGGTAGCTGTGTGTGCAAGAGTGTGAGTGCCTACAGTGCAGGTGGGAAGAACATGAACAGCAAGCGAGAAGAGGAAAGAAACACGCCGACAAACAGGAGAGAAACACTGCCGCAGCAGAAAAGAAAGGAGAAGTGAACTGAGAATCACACGGCCGATGGGGCACTCAGAAGCGGCACCGTGAAGAAGCCAACGATGGCGCGCCGCGCATCCACACCACTCCTTGGCATCGCCGTTTCACTATTCACTTTCTCCCACAACATCAGCGATACACAACAGACCACAAGACGGTGGGAGCCATGAACCGCGGCATGCACAGACGCAAAGAAAAAGAGACTCCGGACCACAACACACTGCGCGTTGTGGTCCATACACCCGACCACATGAAGTGGAAAGTAGTCGGTGGACAGCGGTAGTCCTCCGCGCACATCCTCATTCATGCGCCTGGGATCTAAACCACAGACGTGCCCCTACCAAACCACTCGATACGTGTGGCCTCGAAGCCGCACCACAGTCAAAGAGAAAAGCACAGCCGCAGTCGGCACGCCAACGGCAACCAGACGCAATACTGTCAGTCACGGCTGACTCCTGCACGCCCATCAGAGCAGAGACACGGTAAATACAGATCATTGGGAGCTCCTGCAACACCGCTTCTACACACACAATTCGGAGCGTTGGCAACCTTCACATCGCGTTGGTGAGGGGACAAGCACGCAGTGTGGTTCCCAAGGCAGCTTTGATCAGATGTGGGCCCTTACAAAGGCCCAGTGCATCGACGCTCACGTGCCAGCCGCTGGGATAAGATGAGCTTCCTTACGCTCCCATTATCGCCACCATAGATCCCACCTACTTGTCAAACAGCAGTGAAGCCTCATATATAGCCTTTTCTGCAGAGATAGTTGCGTGCATGCCTCCTCACCACATGTGAACAGAAAGAAAGGAGATGAACGGTCCCCCGTGTGATGCGAACGTCACGCAGCAGTGACGCTCAAAACCAACGGGGAAGGTACTCTAAACTTCCTTCTATTCCTCCCCCTGCTGCGGCTGTGAAAATACAGACCGCCTCCGGGCTAGATACAGAAACAGCCAATGGTGCCATACACTCGACCAGAAAGCTGCAGCGTAGTTAGTGAGGAGCGGTGCAACACACATACAGGCGAAAGGCAGACGCACCCATGTGCACGCATTTTTCCTATTATGAGGACAAACGAGTTCTGTTCCTATCTCAAGAAGACATGGCATACCATCCTCATATACTTCCCCCTCTGCATCCCGTAGCTCAGAAACCTCACCATTGTTGAGCAGGGCCAACGCGTTTTCCACGAACGTCTCCGAGGTGTTCCGCTTATCAACCATCACAAACACCATTGCGCAGCAGGGGGAAAGGACCGTCGCGTGGCCCTTTGCAAGAACAGTTGCAATATGGTTTTGTTTCCGAAGGCAGACAGCAGACATGGCGCCGCAGCCGCGTCGTAAACGAAAAGGTACTTACAGACACAGAGCCGCGAGAAGTGAGCCTTGTCGCATGATGACGATGACTGAACTAAATCGCACGTGGACCCTTTCCCGCATTGCACAAATAAAGCCTGCAATCTAGCACCTATCGGGCGTTGCCCACACACTGCAGCCCTCTTCGTTTTCCTTTTGTCCAATGAGCCTCTCCCACTGTAGGGCGTCATGGTGACACACACATACACACACACACACCGGCCAGAATTAGCAGCAGCCGTCGACGGTGTATAAGCTGTCAAATAGACTGAAACATGGAGTATGGCCCATCTCCCATGCAGACTGGCTGCAGTGCCAGGAGTAGAGAATGAACAGCTGGGCAACAGAGAGTGAAGAAGTTGCTGCACCCCAGCAGGGTGCCATACCCTAAGTACCTGCCCCTTGGGGGAGGAGCTAGCACCTTCAAGGACGAGAGCTCCGCAGTGCAACACACTCAGAGTACAGCGGGGAGCAGTTGTGGCAGAGGATCTGTGCACCGCAACACCGATCGAAGTCGATGCAGTCACACGTGTCAAACCTCTCCGAGACGGTGCTGGTTGGTTGCTGTGGCCCTGCCACAGCCACGGAATGCTGCTTTAACCGCAGTGCAATCCAGCAATCGCATAATCGTTTCCCCTTCGGGAACGCTGCACAACCTGCACACTCCTTCGCAGTCTCAGCTTGTACGGTGAAGCCTTCCAAAAGACACGGAACCGATACGCCATGCGCGTGTCGGGATAACAGCCACTTTCAGCACAACTGGTAGCTTCGTGTGTCTTCAGCAGGCCGATTTCAAATCCGTTTCTCCTTTGCACCTAGGCTGACTGAAGCTCTTGCTTACGGCTCTCAAAAGCAAACGACAGCGCGTCGAAATGAGCAGCAACTCCCCTCTTCCGACACGCGACATCCGGCACCACCAGTCCCCCCAAAACCGACAGCATTGCACATTTCTTTATGAGGCAGCTGCATCGCATTGGACCACCGCGCTGAAAAAGCTGTTGACCATTTCTAAGATGACGGTGAGGAAAGGCGGGCCAATAACAACCGATCTGTCGGTTGGGCACCGCAGTCTGCGATGACCGCCTGTTTTCTGCTAGTGCATGACACGAGGGCGGCAGTGCTCAGAACAAATCTCCAACCTTGAGATAAAGCTGATTGTGCTCGGCACGACAACAGCTCTCTTCGGTTGTTTCGTCGGCTTTGGAAGAAGCAACAGAATAGCAACATACTTCCATTGCACCGGCGCAATCCCCACCCTCGAGCAATGGACGAAGCGAAGACCCGTCCAGTCCAGGGTTGTGCCTAACCGAGCGATGCGGCTCGCTGCTTGTAGCTCGAACATCTTACAGAGAGGAATCCAACGGAGAAAAAAACAGCTGCAACAGGGTCCCAGGTCTCGGAGTGTACAGGGAATGCAGCCGCCTGGCCATGAAAGAGTGTCGAGCAGTGACAAGCAGCAAGGGTAATCTCAAAGATGACGAAGTGAAAACACAAGTTTCCCGAGCCTTCCGATACGGAGCAATGGTCGACTCAAATCGCCTGCAATTCGATGCGCCACTCAAAGTATACGAGTGTCTTCACTTGTTGATGACAATGGCGTGGGTTTGTCAAACCTTGGCACACGGTGCACTTCGAGGGAGACGTAACGCGGCATCGAGCCTGCATTGCGAAGTAAGTGCGTCAATTCCACCTTGGACACCGATGTAGCCGATAGATAGCGCACTGTGGGCTCCTCGGAAAGGCCCTTCAGCCCCACCACAGTCTTGTCCCCCGGTGCAGGACCTCAGGCGCGAGAGCGGCGTCTTTTTTGCTACCATTACACAAAATACAGCACCGCAGAAACGGGAGGTATCCACCCACGGTTTTTCAAGACCATCCCAATCAAATCTCTCGGCCCACACGAATGGCAGTGCAGAGAGGAGGTGTCGCCACCACAGACTGTACGCTCGAACTCAAGAGTAACGCGTTGAGTGACCCGGACACCCCTTCAGTCCTTAACGCATTCCTCTGGATTTCGAATAAGCGCCTGCGTGGTGGCCTCAGCTGATGATAAAGCAGCAAATATTTCGCGCAGATGCAGCTGGTAGATCTCCCACGCCCACATGGCTTTGGGTGCGACTCCCTTGGGCAGCACGCCCACCACCTTGCCGTGCGGTATTCGTTCCACCTTCCCCAGACCACTCGCGCTCTCCGCAGTGTCGCGCGGTGCTAGCGGCGGTACGTTTCAACGCGTCATTGACAGTCCTGGCCAAAAGCAAGTGTACATACATCACCGAGACGAGTCCCCCACAT
This sequence comes from Trypanosoma platydactyli, assembly GCA_030849675.1. NCBI lineage: Eukaryota > Euglenozoa > Kinetoplastea > Trypanosomatida > Trypanosomatidae > Trypanosoma > Trypanosoma platydactyli. Next base: position 16,690 of record JASANU010000676.1, on the reverse strand, counting down.
CGAAGCAGCAGCAAATCCGTGTGGCACACGATGGGAGATACCGAACACTAGCAAAGCAGTGCAACACCCCAGAAGGCGAAACGCAGCAGTGCAAGCCCTCAACACCTCATTTTACAACGGTTGGTTTAAAAACACTTGTCATGCCATTACTTCAGTGTGCACCTGTTTTTGTTCACTCTCGCTGTACGTGGAAGGAAGCGGGAGGAGAAAGAGAAGTCAACAGCGTCTGCGCACTGCGAGCAGCGGTCTTCACATACAGCTATGAGTACATCGATAGGCAAAAGAAAGATGTGGGAAGTTTAACAAAACGATGCGGATAAAACATTCCAGCCGCGTTGGAGAGTCGCAAACAGTACGCACAAAAAGCCAAAACAACACCGTCGCTCTTCTACTCCACACCGAATCTAGCAGCGACCAGTAGAAGACGATGCAAAGAAGGCAGAACCATTGGCAACAGGCACTAGCAGCAACGAAGAACATTTGGCTTCGCATGCAGAATACGGGAAGTATAAAACTCATAGAAATAAAACGTTTCGCCCCATCCCACACACACATACAGTCAAGCACCTACTCGAGCGTATCCTCCCACAGAGACAGCCGTAGCTCCCCCACCCCCAAAAAAAAGCGCAGCCAACTCCATACACCTGCAGAGAGACATCTCCTTAACAACCTTGATGTGCGCAAGCAACGTGCACACCGTCATCACACCGCGAATTTTCAAAAGAAGAGCCTTCAATGCCAGAAAGTGATACAGCAAAACAGCATTCAGCAGTTTCACCACCGTCTGCACGTTTAGCACCCGCACTGAATGCAAATCGACCAGCGGCAAAGGGGTCGCGGTACCCGTTCACTCCGAAATGCGAGGCGTAGAAATTTATGTGCACGTGCTTATAAAATACAGTGCGTGTTTTTGCCTTGAGCTTCCGTGTGGCAGTCTGCAAATGAGGTCACATAAATCGAAGAAGGAGGTATAAGAGTGTGCGTTCCTTTCGATTCCACCGTTGTTGTTGGTGTTTTTTTTTTTAATATATAATCTAAAAATCCGAACGCGCACACGAAACTATTACTTTCTTCACATGTGCAAGGAGTCCCAGAGCATAGTTTGTTAAAAACGTAGGAGACGGTTGTCGTCCCCACTGAACAGATTGTGCATCGACCCTATTCCAAGGCATAAAGAAATCACCAAGTGAATAGAGGTGTTGTGTGCATGTCACCACTTTTCTTTTGCTTTTCTGTTGTTTGTTTTGGAACTTCTTGCTTTAGAGCACCGCAACCGTTAGCAGTGTATGGGAAGGCAACTGCAAACTAGTACTATCCTCTATATCTTAATTCCTTCATGTCTCCATGTCGATTGTTGTACCAGTTGTTTTTGAGGCGACGCTACACACAAAGAAGGTACTGCGAGTACAATAGCTTTAAAAAAGCATTACCGAAAATGCTTTTGCTTCATGGAAGAAAAAGCTTAGCAGGCATAATAATTTCTTCCGAAGATTTTTTGTGTGCTAGGAACATCATAACTGGCTCCAGCGGCCACGATGTGCAGATGTGCAAACATTTTTTCTTTTATTATTCTTAACATATCGATCCAACAACAAATCCAAAGAGAAAAAAAATTGACCACCTCTTTTTTTTTTTTTTTAATTCATGAGAAAAAGCTCTCTTCGTCATATACAACAATGTGAACAGTAAGTGGCGGTGGATGTGGCAAATCGCTTTGCAGTAGTGTGACATACAAAAGCCTTCCAAACCATTTAAGTATTGAGTCCCCTCACAAAGTTTTTAAGTCCACTTCGCAGTGAACTTGCCGCCTTTTGAAGGAATCCAGAAGAATCACTTTCTGCGTCTTGTATTGGGTATGTATAGGGAACGAGAAGTACTAAGGAGCCCTTAATCTTCAGTACAACCTTCTCTTGTAGCAGTCGTGGAGCATTTATCATCTGGCAGATGCCATGATCAAATTCGATTACAAACACCTGATTACTATTGCAGGGCAGAGAGCTTTCCCCCTCTACTATATGAGCCTGTTCCAACGATACTTGGCTCATCGTCAAAAGAAATTCTTTGTAGTGGTTCATCCCCTTATCTTCAGCAGAAATCGTGAAGCTCAACGCATTACCGCAGACAGGAAAAAATCCATCTTGAGGCAGCAATGTAGGAAAAATTATATCGTCCCATGCCTTCCGCAACGCGCAGTCCAAGTCAGAGGATGTAACACTCTTGGGAACATTCAGCGCGACCAATGCACAAGCCCAATGTTCTACAGGCACTGGACGAGTGAGAAATACTCGGCTCATGGAGGGAAAGTGGAGATCCTTGTTTCGGCCTAAAAGAAGTTCAATGTTTGTAAACTTCTTTTTGTCTTCAAAGACATTCTCGAAACGTCGCTGTGTCGCTATCACCATGTTGGAGGTTGTAAGTTTTGAATCGCATATACCTCGCAAGATATTACTGTGCATTGCAGCAGAGCCAGTGTACAGCTGTGCAACAATGTCCCCATTATGTATGCACAACTCTGATAATACACGGCCAATCGCTACTGGATACAATAATGGATTGCGTGCTTCACTCCAGGAGCTCACAAATCGCTTGGGGTACGTTGTTTTTGCGGACATGATGGAGTCCTGGAATTGAGGGATCCCACTACGAGTGGGAGATGCTTCTGCATCAAGTGCTGGCAGTGGCCTTTGATCAGTAAAACTGTCAAACGTAATACCAAGAGAAGTCAACATAAAAATGGTCGCCTGGAAGCACACGAGAAAACATCCCAGGTTTGTTCTGTCCAGAGAATCCGCACAGTTTACCCTGATGAATCGCGTCTGCAAGACATAAGGGACAATGACACCATTAGGATGAACCAAACCAGCTGTGGCAAGGGCATCATCATTGTTTGAGGCAAAAAAAGATAGAGCCGCTTCCCAGAGAGTTTTTGTAGCTAAACTAATGCCGTGGTCTTTAACTATGCCAAGCCAATCAACGTGAACAAGATCAATATGACCACTTGGAAAAAAATGCTGAACCGCAGTGTTTGACCGACGAATCGCGTCCACAAAATATTTTCCCAGAGTTTCTTCAGCGCTTTGAGGATTCTGTCTAAGAAGACTAATACAGCGCATTGCAGGGTTTGCAATAAAAGACGCGTCTCTTGCATCATACCTTATGAGAGCCTCCAATTGAGAAAAAAAAGACTCAAAGTATGATTCGCACCCTCGAAGAACCACATCCTTATTTTCGTCAAAAATCATCTGGGGTTCCGAAATTGTAGTATTTATTTGCGTTGACCAGCGAACAGGAATCGTCCCCCTAAAAATTGTGTGACGCGCAAAACAGACAGAGCCATCGCTGTTTTCCTTCCACATGACGTATTCGTACATGTAGTCGTTTCCCGCAGCATTGGCTGCATTGAGTCCTCTCCCAAGATATCTTGGTCCGGGGTTGAGATTGTTCTGTCGGCCAAGCAGCAATACGTGAAGAATAGATTCGTCATTTAGTTTTAGATTCTTTCCCTCGGCATAACCGCGAATAAGTACAGAGCAGCCTTCACACAGACGCGGGGCGTGAAATGGCTGTCGTATCTCATTAGACCAATCGCAATGAAACTCAGGTGCTTCACCATCCGAAGGCGGAAAGAATGGAAACGGATAGGTCAGCTTGCAGTCATCGGAAAAGTAGTACCCTTTCCCGTAGCTATAGCGCCTAAATTCTCTCAACCTGTTTTTGTCCGCCGATGTAACACGCAGCGGAGCGGCACCTGGAATTAGAAATGGGACCCATTCGGTCTCCTCAACGCGAAAAATAGAACCACCAAACGGTAGAAAACACACCTTTGCTACCTTTTTCGCCACCAAAAAGTACATCTTGTCTAATAAAGTGCATCCGAACAGAGCATTATACTCCTGAACATAATCGAAAGGCCCACACACATCGTAAGCCTCCTTTAAATCGACAAAATTCATCTTAGGGAAAGCACAGCACCGCACAAGCTCGCCATTTCCAGTTACCATCACGGGCACAACGATGAAACCCCCACACAATTCGCCTTTCCCCACTGAAGAGTTTTTCGTACTCTCCTGCGCCACTTCCAACGGTGGCGCATTGTCAAAAAACATCAGCATTTCTGGTTCACTTGCGGCGGGCACAGGGGCCTCAGCAGGATGGGGAATGGTGACAAAAATGATCTGAATACCATTTTTTACGCAAACCGCGCACCCCTTACGCGGACGTTCAGCTATCTGCATATATAATATTTTCTAAATGTAGCGAAGGAGTCAAAAAGATTCGTTCAATACGCTAATGAGTACTGTATTTTAGTACATACACACGCACATATATATACATATATGAATATAAATATATAGACACTCTTCTACACTCTCATTACAAAGGACAAATAGAGTCGTCTACCCCCACAAAAAGGAAACAAAAAAGACAGTAACAACGGCAACCAACAACAAACGAACAAAACTTTTGGTTCACAGTTTATTTTTCTGGGTGTTTTGAGACACACAACACATTGTCCATCCTATCCAGCCAAGGTTTAATCGAGGTTGAGCAAAGGATTTCGTCGTATACCCGGTGACCTCTGACAGATTGAAGCACACCATAGGTGTCGATATCTGCAAGATCTGGTTTACGACCACCGTGAAACAGCTTCTTCCCATTTGAAAGTGCCTGCTCAACAAACATGTTTATTTCCCTATGAAGTCTTTTCCCAGCATCCTCCTCGGGCAGCAGATGTCCTCCCCGGATTAGTCTCGGCTTGGTGATATAATTCGCCACAAGGTACATTACTGGTGCCCCAACCACCTTTAGAAAAATTTTGTTCCGGTACGGAATAGTGTCTATGTCATCAATGTAGGAATAACCAGACCATGCCTTTAACAACGAAGAATTAAACTCCAATGTTAAAAGGCGGATCATCGGTCCGCGAGCCCAATCACGCCAACGCGTAATATCGGGATCCTTCAACTGTTTTTCCATTCCTACGTGTTTTGCGATGGTGTTAACAATAATCTCCGAATCCACAAGAAAAGGACCCTCTTCCCCCTGAAGAACAAACTGCAACTGGGGGACTTTTTTGTATGCGTTTGGTGACAACTCTTTTTTAAACATCGGTTCCACCTCAACGCACTCGTATGGGATTTTAATGTAGTCCAAAAGAGCCTTTGCAGTTCCACAAAAGGGGCAGGTAGTGTAGCGATAGAGCAGAATGCGTGGAGACTCCTTAGAATTATTTATGTGTGAAAGGGCCCAGTTTAGTTTTTCCTGATTCTGCTGGCCATTAAACTGCTCTGCTGTGCAACTACTGTTCTCTTTCAGGCGTCTCTGGTAGGTGACGTAACCACCACCAACTGCCAGAGATCCCGCCACCCCTGTTGTGCAGAGCAACCACCTGCGAAACAAGACTTTATGAAACACCATGTAGTCTCTACAGAGGCGTCGTGGTGGGTAAAAAAGGCAGAGAAGAAACAAAACAACATGTGTTAGTCGAAGAATACTGAAAGATGTGGGGCAACAAGAAGTGTATGAACCGTAAAAAGAAAGGAATAACAATAATAATAATAATAATGCATGTAATATGGGGAAAACATCTAGTTATTCCTTCTACCAGCATAAATTCAACGGTAGTATCACCAAAATAAATAAATAAATAAATACACTCACACAAAAAGAATTACTACTCACAACACTCCTTTTTCATGTTGGTTACGATAACGTGTTGCCCTTACTTGAAGGAGGTTCATTGCCACAACCTCATCGATATCTTCACTCCTGCCGTACCGTTGACGATATTCATTCAGCTCTATCAATAGACGCTCTAAATCCTCCGCATTATATGGAAACTCAGAAAACAGGGGCGACACCCGCATGACATCAACTTCCAACATTTGAATACGACCTTGGAGAATGCGAAGTTCGTCATCCCTTGCAGCAAGCTGATCATCCTTTTCCATCATCGCCTTTTCTGAGGAGTTTAAACACTTCAGTCGACTATCGATGTCCTCCAAAAGATGTACGAGAAGTGCCATTGGAGAACCGCGCTTCAGTGACTGCAACTCTTCTATTACTGAATCACACATATTTCCCATTCTGAGACTAGCCTCCTGCCGTACCGTAAGTGTTGTCTTCATATACCCAAGCTGCCTTTTTAGTCCTTCAATTTCAGTATCACGTAGAGCAACCTCGGTTATAAAACGTGTACTGTCCAAAGCCCCCTCTGCCTGTTGTTGAAGAAGGCGTATCTCCTCCATCTTTTCGGAAATCACCTGCGCTGCTCTTTTCGCAGCGTCCTCCGCTTTGTCCTGCTGCAGCTTCAAAAGCTCTGCCAGTTTATCCTTCTCACTCCGTGATCTTCTTAGCTGATCCTGTAGATAATCCACAGTCTCGAGTAACTTTTCGTTCTCACTCTCGGTCAGGGACAGGCATTGTGTAAGCGAGAGAACCTTTTCATGCTCCATCCGTAGAGCATTCTCTCTGCTCGAAAGTATCATTGTGACTTCTTTCACATCCTTCTGTGCCGTCACAGCACCCTCAGCCATCTCCACCACACATTGAAGCTCCCTCCGCAACTCGGCAATGCGGTTGCTTTCTTGTTCGATATCATGTTTATACTTATTACTACTACTACTACTAACATCATTTTTATTATTTTTAGCACTTCCTTCAGCACTTTCCCGTGGTGTGAAAATACTGAGAGTGTCAGTCTCGCCAAGCTTGTGCACACATGCCTCCAGCTGTAGAACATAGCGACAGAGTTCTGATTCTCGCTCGTGTGAGGCACAATTAGCATTCAAAAGTTCTGCAACTTTGGATTCAAGACCTAACCCGGAAGACCTTTCGTTTAAGCGATCAATTGCATGTCGGAGATCATGCAACAAAAGCGCGTTACGTTCTCTCTCTAAAACACATTTCTCACGCCAGTACTTTGAATGGTCTGTCACACTACTGACCACAGGCTTGGAAGAGGAATAGTCACCGTCTTGGCCTAACGCCACTAGCTGATCACCAAGACATCTGTCCAGTGCAACAGCAGCTGCTGCGAGACTCTCCTTGTCACTACTGGGGTTCATGACAATCTCCAGCACTTTTTTCCGATATACCTCCATCATCTCTACCAAGCATGTATTTGTCTTGAGCAGATGTGTCATTCTATCCTGCATCACGTTGTATGCACTGTCGTCCAAAGCTTTTGTAGTCTCTGTCTCTTCTTCCAACTCATGATCCGTCCAGATAAGACACGTGTTTTCATAAAGCGTCCAGACACTAGAAAGTCTTCTTGTGCCCACTAAGAAGATAAGTTGCCCCGCATACCCACGCCCCATGCCCATCACTGTGTCTACTTTAAACAGTCGAAGGGGTGTACAGGACCGAGAGTCCCACACCGTTACCAACGCTTCTGCGTCCAACGATGCAATGCGCGTCGTCGAGATAGAGTGCAGCTGCTGCACATTTGCGCAAGGAATTAGCCGTTCCTTTTCCAAGTAAGCAACCTTCATAGGTCCCTCCACAACGCGAAAGATAGATATCCATCTACCCCCTCCAAGCCAGCATGTGTCTTGATGAGTTGACACGAGATAGGATTGTGTGAGCACGGCAGCAACAACAGTACTCTCCACGGACTTAATGCAGATTGGAGAAGAAACGTCCGGACTCCAAAGAGCAACTTGATGTTCGTGTACAGATAAAAGCAATGAAGTCTCTTTAGAGATAGGAAACACCATTACAATAGGATTCCCCTCGCAAGGAAACTCACGCTGCACTGTCATGCGCTTTACATCCCACAACTGGAAGGAGTCTCTTTTACTTGTCGCCAGAAATAATGGGTGTGCATCAAGTGTAAAAATGTTGTCTACTTGTCCAACTAGCGCATCCAGTACTCCAAACACCGCACCACTAGTCTCACAAACGATGATGTGTCCGCTGAGAGCAAGCATCCACACCCGATTTGCAGCATAACGAATGAGAACGCAGACTTCGGGTAAATCAATGGTGTCTAACAAGCCACCATCAAGAGGATCTAACACGTCGATGTACCCACCACAGAAACGAAGTGCCCAAATGTTGTTATTTACTCTCACAAGACTACAATACTTCTCAACCTGACACAGCACACCATCTGAGCCGTCAGCAAGAAGCACCTTTGATGAAGGCATACAGAGAGACAGAGATATATGCACGGACCAGGCCGCAAGGAGACCTACTCCTATGTGTACTGCAACAAGAAGAAAGGGATGTAGAGTCCTAAAACATAAAAATGAAAAAAAAAGAATGTCTAAAGAAATCCAAACCGAATTGCAGAGAAATAATGTCTGCATAAACGAAAGACAAAACAGATAAGTGGAAAAGAAAAAAAAAAAAGAGCATAGAGCAAGAATAGAAAGAAGAAATAGATTCCCTCTACGCCGCGTATCTGGTAGATGGCATGCCGTCAGCCCACGATGTGGTATGTCTCGGCCAGTCTTCATCATCATCATGATTGAGACCCTTAGTGTAAATCCGTGGTTCTTTTAGTACTTCCTTTTCGAGCGCGATCTCTGCCGAGGAGTCATATTGCCGCATGCGACGTTTTGCACGACCTTCCATTTTGCGGTACTTTCGGCCGTACTCATCCTGATCACCGTGTACAATAGCGTTTACACGATTCGCGTATACTTTCCGTGAAAGTCGCTTAAACGGCTTTTCGGGAGCATCTAGAGCACACAGAGTCTGCAAAATACTGCCGTTTCGGCTATTGCCACCAAGTTTCTTTTGCACTTTTTTCTCCTCCGCACTTAACATAAATGTCCTCTCTGATTCTTCCTGGCTGCGTCGCACACGGGCGCGTGATAACTCTTCAGGATCCAAAGGCCACAGCCCCTTGGTGTCCAAACCATTCTCCACGTGCTGTGCAATAAAGGCCATGCGCTGGCTGTAGTCCACTATCCCAGAAGGCCACAGCTCAAACATATCGGGTTTCCTTAGTGCAAGTCGCCTAATCATCATGGCACGTTTTTGACGCTTTCGCTGCAACCAGTGAAATCGCCGCTTTCCCTCGCGGGCATCACGCAACTCAGCAAGTGTCAATGTCTCCTCCTTCGCTGCTTTGTACTCTTTCGCCCTCTTCAGCCTGTCCCACTCTTGTCGTCTCTTATCCAACGGTATACGAGCAAGTGTTACACGAAGAGCTTCATCATCTTCGGTAAGTCCTAAAGCACCATACTTTACACGGTCACGAAGACTGTATGGCAGTGCATTTACCCAGGCCGGAAAGTATGTATCATCGTCTAGCATGTAGGCATCCAGGCGCATAGATGGATATATGCCATACTCCTCCATGAGACGTGTCTGATGTCGTTCAATAGTCTCCGTCTCCTCATCCACACGCCGCAACTGTGTAAACAGACGATGAAACTCCCTCGCAGTTGGCGGCTGCCCATACTTGTCCATCATATGATTTCTTCGATCGACTTCCCTCTCCATCAACTTTCTCAACGCGGTCGAATACTCTGCACCTGGTGTAGGAGACACCATTGCATTTTCATCTATTTTCCGAGAAGCGAGAATTGCATTTGATTCCAGTGGCCTTATGGCTCCGCTAATTATTTTTCTCTCCATTCCAGAATCGATTCCTAAAGAACGCATATGTTCCCCTTGTTTCTCCTCGTGAAGAAGCTTTTCTTGCTTACGTGTTGTCTTGCTAATGGCTACTATGTTTGTTTTGTTGCGGTAAGATGTCGGTTCTGTGAACGGGTCACCACGCTCCTGATCAGTAAGAACTCCCTTGTTAAGATTAATACCGCCTGACGTGGAACGACGACCAAACGGGACACGCCGAAAGGGCACGCAGCGCCATTGACATCTTTTCATGCCCTCACCACCTTTTCCTCTGTACTAGAACTCAAACGGGTGAGAGAAATAAACAAAGCGATTCAGGCAAACGAGATAATAATCTACAATAAAACTTGTATACACGTAGATAGAAAGAGAAACGCTGGAAACAGGGGGTGTCATTGTGCATACACACAGAGTCCTTAACAGAGGAATCCTACCAGAGCTCCATCTTCTGTGCGGTGCTGGATCTTTATTCTTCTGCGGTAAAAAAAAAAAAACATATATCCTGCTCCTTCCGTGTATCGTGAAATAGTACAGTAAATGAAAAGGTTTCCATGAGCCTACATTCACATACTTTGTCTTCCCCACTCACGCAACTTTTTTTTTTTCGTTCACATTATCTTCCTCTTTCCGTTCCTCCTAACTGTAACCTTCCTTCTTTATCCTCAGTATCCTTTTAACCTTTTAGTACTAGCTGTCGCTTATACACCCAGCTTCGATAGCAGTTGAATCCGTTTACGATAGCCATACACATATTCACAAGTGCTAACGAGCGGCTTCCAGAATTCTGTGGTTGAATCAGAAGTGCGTACACACACCATACCATGCCGGTGGCAACGAGGGCCGCGCTAGAGTTGAAGTCTATCTTCTCAACCGGCGGGTTCCCCACAAAAATGCCGTAGAGTGGAACAACACTAAGGGACCACTTAAAGAGCGGTGCAGTATTGTAGACAGAGTTCAGGTACCCAATCGCCGTGTATTTTTCGTATGGCTTCAGACACTCAAACAAACGGCCATTGCCTACATAGCGGTGCATTATCTTGGGAAGAGCCTTTGGAATCACTTGTTGTGTGGCACTTGCAGAAGACATTCTGCTTTTTTTTCCTTTTTTTTTTGTTTTAACTTCTTTTGAAAGGTACAGTTGCCGCCACCTGAACGCTATTGTCTAATACTTTTGGCTGGATTCCACTTTCCCACGCGTTGCAGATGCCCCACCCCGCTCTCTCAAAAAAAAAAAAAAAGAAAGTACAGAAAATTAGTGGTAAAAGTGCGGGACTACGTCGTTCATGTCGCACGAGAAGAACAAAGAAGTGCACCAAATGGGTCGCAAGACGACACCAAAGTAACATAATCGATAAATGGGAAAGACCTTTTTTAATAGAAAAAAAAAAAAACAAGAAAAAAAGTCTTCATATTACTTCACTCACGCCGAATTTGTATCGGCCAATCGCTGGAAAAAGAGCCTTCGCTCAAACTCTGATACGCTCTCCTGTGCTTCCTTACTAAGCTTTAAAAGTTCCTCCCAGGCGATGCCGTTGTCTACGCTCGCTCCATGTATCTGCGCTTCGCGCTCCAGTGTGGCGAGGCTCGGTATGGTTTTGAGTCGGCGATACAAAATCGGGTACTGCACAGATTCCTGTGGTAAAATAAGCTGCAAAGCAAATAGTGTCTGAACAAGCGGCAGGCACTTAGAGGGCTCCATCAATGCCATGCGTACGTACGCGAAAACAGGTGCCTCTATAAGCTGCGCTAGTCGTTCTAGCTGAAGGAGGGTGCTTGCGGACATCTCCACACTGCCCATAAATCGAATCAACTGGAATGCATGGCCGTATGCGCGGGACAAGAGGCAAAGCGAAAGTGTCGCGACCGAGTTATACCGCCAGCATTGGTACAAACCGACAAAGGTGGTGCGGGCACGCTCATCATCCACGCCACGGTGCAATAGCTCTCGAAGTGCATAAAACTCCCTAGAGGTTGAGACCAATGTGTTTAGTATGATGACAATCTTATCCAAGAAACGCCTGTCCTCATGCTGCGAAAGAACAGCAGCAAATTTTAAGCACAGCTTCTCACACTGACCGAAATCTTTATCCTGGTATCGAAGCTGTAGCTGTTTGATGATTGTTGGTACTCTTGGTAGAAGCACATCAGCTTTTGCGTGAAAAAGATCAACAAGTCGCGAGACAAAATAATCAAAGTGCTTCTCACCAGATATGAGACACAACGTCTCCATACACTTGTGCACAACATGTGCCGATTGATCACACAATAAAAACAGCACCCTACTGAAGGTATCCGAAAAACCATTCTCTACAACTACGGGATCTGCATGCAGCACAAGGACTATCCACTCCAACGCAGCCACACGTGTTTCCTCCGTACCAGCACCAGTGAGTCGTGTCGTCACGATCTGCAGAATGGCATTATATGGCACGGCTCTGTCGTTTCCATGAGGAGCCGCAACAAGTTGCATAAGACTATGGTTAACATTCTGGGCCGAAAGACGTGTTTCAAGATTTCTAGATCCCAACTGCGACAGTGAAGCTATAACAGCTTCATGCGTAAGATGTGCCAACTCATCCGTCGCGATGATTAGCAACTCTAAAATCCACTCCAAGGCATTCTTTTCAGCCATTGGCACATCCACTTCCTCCACGCATTTGGAAGCAATAGAGAGTAACTTTTCCACTTGCACCTCAGCACCACGGTGGAAAGCGTCTTTCATGTCCTGGAGACATTTTTGAAGAAGAGAAATCACCTCGGTTCCATTATACATACCGGAAAGAATCAGAAGATGTCTTAAAAAACGCCACAGGAGTACAATAAGATTATCACCTGGAAGATCTAAGACGTGGTGAATCCACTCCAGACACCACTGCACAACAGGTGAATCGGGGGAGACGTTGACATCTGACGCACTTATGTACGGTACCAGAGTTTCCGTTATAAACTCTACAAATTGTTCCATCGGCATAGTAAAGAACTCGTTTCCTGTTACGAGCTCACGAAGTGCTGATGAAACTTCCCTCGCAACCAACGAAACACGTTGATCGTGGTCGTTGATACCACACAAAACGCCCCGGAAGACCTGTGTGAAGCACAATATCAGCAGCTGCCCCTGCAGCTGACGCACAACCGCATGTGCTGCCTCAAGGGCGGCCAGTCTCACTGTTACATCAACGTCAGCAATGCTCTCAAAAACGATGGTAGCGAGATATTCGATTAGCTCGTTCGGGTGGACTCGTGACGGTAAAGAGCACACAATAGCCCGCACCGCAATAAGACCTCCTCTGCGATACGCAGCTGCAGTTGTCCGGAGAAGATTTTTCTCTGCATCCTGAAGCTCCCTCGTGACAATATTGTACGCTTCTTCTGGAGGAAAGTGACGGAAAACGGTCGCGACATTTGATGCAACTTCTCTCGACCCTTTTTGTTTCGAATCCACTTTTGAGTCCACCAATAGCTTTAGAGTCTGAGAAGAAATAAAAGGCCCCGGCATTTGACCTAAACGTTGACCAAACAATGAAAAAGAGTAAAGGAACTACACACGGGGAGCAAGAGTGCCAGCACCTCCATTGATTGACACGTCAGGCGGGGCAAACGACAGTGGCGACCACAAATGACACAAGAAAGAAAAACAATGGCAAAAAAAAAAGGAAAAAAAGGCAAAAGGGTGACGAAAGAATGTCACAAAACGCAATTGTGGACCCATGGGGAATGAAGAAGAAATTCAAGGGACATGAATGTAAAACTGTTACATTGAGCTCAATAAAAGAAAGATAAACATATTGCACCATTGGCGGGGTAGTCTTCATATTTCTTAAGCTTCAATTTTAAAAGGAACTTTGTGCTGTCTTCGTTTTTTTTTGTTTTTTCTTCTTGTTGTGTGTTCATGTGCTCTCACAGACGAAACTACGGTATGCATTACTCACATAACTGCGCATCCGCCACTTATAGCCCAGCTCCTCTCCTCGTTGCGTATTGGTGAGTGCGGCAACAACAATGATGATGATATACAAATGAATGGAAAAACAAGAACACCATGCGAGAAACAATTACGTCAGCTACTTACACTTTGCCCTCCGTCATGCTACAACTCCTAGTGACATTCGCCTTCGTGAACCGTCTTCCTGCTGTCAAACCAAAGGAGTTGCCACGCCCACCCTGCGATGCAACCGACCAGTTTTCAAACTGTCCAAAATAGTCTTCATGAACGCATTTACTGTGGGGAGGTACAGCGGAGGGGCGGTTGAGAAACCGTTGTGATGCAAAACATCTTCAACGACCACCCATATATTCTCCTCTATCGGTTCAACCACATCTGACGTTGCACGAGCGGCGTATTCACTTAGCAGAAATCCCACCACCTGCAGCATCGCTTCAATCGTGCATGAAACGCCCTTGCCCTTTTGCATCTGATCAGTTCCGTTCGCTCCGTCCAGTTTTGTGCTCTGCGAGCTACGTGGACCCATCCTCTCGTCGAGCTTCTCTACACCAGCAGGTAAGATGGAAGAAGAATATAGCTGCTTCGGGCCCTTGTGCACTTGGTGTTTATTACCATTTCCGTTTGACGTGTCTACGCAGCGAAAAGCATCAATCCCCATATCCCGCTCACTCGATGCACAGCGGGACGGGACGGTGTTAGACCTCTCCATCGTGGTAGAAACGCACTTGAAGCTGTGCACCAACAGGCGGTTGAAAGTCATGACCTCATCCAATGTCTTCCCGTTGAGTGGAACAAAGCAGTTCTCCTCATCGCTGAATGCAAACAAGTAAGAAGATGGAGGAATCGACAACCGTGCAGCCACCGCCTGCGGCATGGAGAAATTCGGTATGACAAGCTGCCTTCCGATCTGCTGCAGGAGATCCCTGGCGCAAATCGGGTCGCACAGCTTCAGCCGTACCCTCTGCGGGGCATTGTCCTGCATGTGAAGGTACACCAAGAACTCCCTCGTAAGTGTATCTTCACGAAACATCCTCTTGCACGCACGCGTGATTAAACATGCAAAGCACCAGATATTCACCAAAAGGAGTAAAAGAGGGTCATGTACAGGAAAAAAAAAAAAGCAACAACATAGGGCTGTGAAAAAGAAGTGAATTTCACGCTCTCACACAAACGTGGGGAGGGGAAGGAAGAAAATATTGCGTCAAAGAGAAACAGATATAACGAGGACCGATCTACACAGCTTGCGCGCAAGGGCAAACGAATAAAGCGACACAGAAAGCAGCTAAGAAAGGACTGTCGAAGCAGACTCAGTGGCGCACAGCAACACAATGCGGTCCTTCATAAAGCAATGAGGGCTTACTATAAAATTAGTATCAACTTCCGCCCCCCCCCCAAAAAAAAAACAAATATATATATATATATATATATATCAGAAAAATGGGTAAAAGAACAGTTCTTAAATACATGTTTTTCACTCAATGATGTCCACAACAGCAACAACAAAAAAGAAACACAATTGCGCCTTTCATAAAACCTTTCACTCTATTCATTCCTTCTTTGTTTTGTTTACTGACAAGAGCCGAAAGCCGCTCTGGGTTGTCTCCCAAGCGAAAGGGGGTAAAAAAGACTTGTTTTCATCAAACTAACACTTTACATGAACTTTGACATGTTCAATGAAAGAAAAGGGAAATATAGCAACCACCTGAAAGTCGGTCGCTCAAGAACTTTCGTATCGCAGCTCGGAGAACAACGTCTCCATCACCGCAATCGTTGGCGTACCCACAAGTACAGAATCAAGTGGATGCAACATACTCAGAATAGTATCTACCTTCCTCCTCCCTTAAGAACGAGAAGAAAAGATAAAAGAGAGAAGATTTTATTTTGATTCTCGAGACCCTTGATAATATTTCGGTGTCCTGCACCCGAAATCATTGCCACTCGTTTTCTCTATCTTACGATTACTCACGAAACGGCAGTGCTGCAAGCGCCTTTAGGCCGCCTCCCGCGCGAGGCGGTTGGGGGTGGTGGGCAGGGCGGGTTCCAGAAAATAAAAACTCACACTTACCAAAGAGGAGGCTATTCCGTAGGAGATACACAAAGAAGAAGAAGGTGTAGTTATGTCGATCCATGAAGTCGTCAGGTGCTGCCATTCACGTCGCAAGCTCTCAAAAAAAAAAAGCCCAGGAGATTGAGATAACACGATGCCACCAACGAATACATAAAGACATTAATTTCCTCATCAATAACCACAACATTCCTCAACTACACCATACGTACACCTCAAATACCACCTTGCAGACTCTCTCAAGAAAATCAATACTGAAAAAAACATCCCCACTTTACTCATTAGCCATCAGAGAAAAAAAAAATAAATATAACTTCAACGCACACAGTGCTAGAAGTATAGAGAAGCAGTCACGACAGCACTAGCGACTCATACCGCTCAGCTATTCACTCTACATCGAGCGGTCATTCTCTGTGTACGGCCATAACAATCAAAGAATACAAACGGGCAGCACACCACACCAAAAATTACAAAAGAAGCAAAGGTGCTTAGGCAAGCCTATTTTTCGCAACAGAAACATTATGGTACGCCACTGCGTCTAACAACAACAAATAGAAGCGCTCCACTATCGTAATGTATTCAAGGAGTCCGTCCCGATCATTTCGAACGCAGCCTATCGGAATATTTTATGCCTTTCAATTTTCCCCCTTGTTTTTAAGGAAAAAAGGAAAAAACTGCAATTCAGTGTCCACTATTACATATACAACATTAAGCTAAAAATAAAGTACACAAAAAAAAATGGACAAAACTCTCGTTGACTACACAAAAAAACTTTTTTTAGCACTCACAGAAAAAAAGTAGTGCGAAAAGCGTCATCAGCCAGCTGCCGTAACAAAGCGCTGAATTTGTGTTAGGTGAGACACTACAAGAGCCTACACCCATGCTCCGAGCTAAAAATGTAAAAAAAATTTTTTCCTCTTTTATTCAAACACAAAAGGAAAAAAGTAAATAGTTTAGCCTTTCAATTACCAATGTGACAAAACAGATGGGGAAAAACAGTAGCAGTAGCCTAGAGAAACACGCTTCATCCTTAGCTGAAGCCACAGCAAGTAAGCGTACAAACACCAAATAAAGAAAACGGCACAAGCTCT